>WNWU01000394.1:2865395-2885273 GCA_012654045.1 Ptyas mucosa | reverse complement strand
GCATCTCGCCAAACGGGCGTTGTTACATCAGGAAATTCAACACCTCCTACAGATAAGGGCCATAGAGCAAGTGACGTTGAGTCAGATAAGGACAGGATTCTATTCCAATCTGTTTCTCGTCCCAAAGAGTTCCGGAGGCTGTCGGGGTATTCTAAATTTGCGACGCCTGAACCATCACCTTCGCTACCGTCGCTTCAAGATGCACTCGCTCAGGTCCTTGCTGGGTTGCATCCGTCCCAAGGACCTGATGCAATCAGTAGACTTGAAGGAGGCGTATTTGCATGTCCCCATCCTCCCGGATCACCGAAGGTTCCTGCGGTTTGCCTTTGGGGACAGCCATTTCCAATATCAGGCGATGCCCTTCAGCCTCTCTTCTGCGCCTCGCGCCTTTACGAAGATCCTAGCAGCCTTGTCGGCCTCTCTGCGGGAGGTCCCGATCCGATTAGCCTGTTATCTCGACGACATCCTGATATTGTCAACATCTGTGGAGCAGGCGTGTCACGACCGGCGGAGGGTAATTCAGGTGCTCCAGTCTCATGAGTTCACCCTGAACTACGAAAAGAGCCATCTCCAGCCCACATGTCGTCTTTTACATCTAGGGGCGCTCATAGACTCGGAGCAGTGCATCGTCTTCCTGTCTCCCAACAGGCAAGCAGACATTCGCCTACTCGTTTCCCAGGTGCTGTCTCAGCGACGAGTTCCCTTAATTCTTCTGTCTCAACTCTTAGGCAAACTGATTTCGTGCATCAACCTGGTCCCTTGGGCGCGCCTGCATCTCCGGCGGCTACAGTGGTTTCTCCTTCCGTTCCAAAGGCAGGGTCGAGCGGAGTCCAACTCCAAAGTTCTGGTGCCTGCTCCAGTACGACTGTCCCTCCGTTGGTGGCTGTCGCCAGCAATTCAAAAGGGCTCTCACTTCTTGGAACCGGATCGTCTTGTTCTTACAACGGACGCGAGTCTCCACGGCTGGGGGGCACACCTCCATTCCCAGCTCGCCCAGGGTGTTTGGACTGCATCCGAGAAGCTCCACAATATCAACTGCTTGGCGCTGAGAGCTGTCAGGCTGGCGCTCCTGCACTTCTCCCAGAGTGTATTCCATCAACACGTCCTAATTCTAACGGACAATGTGGCCACCAAGGCCCATCTCAACAAGCAGGGACGGACCCGCTCTTGGGCTCTGATGCAGGAAGCGGAGAGGCTTTTAGTGTGGGCAGAACGACATCTGTCCTCTCTGACCGCCGAGCACATCTCGGGCGAGGCCAATCGGGAGGCCGATTGGCTCAGTCGCGGCGTTCTCGATCAGGGCGAATGGCAACTGGACCCTCGTCTATTCAGGCAGCTGTCTGCCCGGTTTGGCTGTCCTCTAGTGGACCTGTTTGCGACAGAGAGCAACGCCCAACTCACTCACTTCTTCTCCCGCTTCCCCTTCTCGAAAGCGCTGGGCTGCGACGCGCTCCGGTCGCCGTGGCCCAACGGCCTTCTGTACGCATTTCCTCCTCTGTCAATTCTACCGAAGGTGATCAGGAAGATCCTCAAGGAGGAAGCGGACATTCTGCTCGTGGCGCCGTACTGGCCTCGCAGGGAATGGTTCGCAGATCTCAGGTGTCTCGCTACCGAACCTCCCTGGCGGATCCCGTCAGACCAGGTCGCTCTGTTCCAAGGAGAGGTTCGCTATCCAAACCCAGGGGGCCTCAAATTAGCCGTGTGGCACTTGAACGCATCAAGCTAGTTAAGGACCATTTGACTGCGGATGTCATCTCCGTCATCCAAGCCGCCAGGCGCCCGTCGACTGTTCGAATTTATGATGCCTCATGGACGGCTTTCGCCAGGTGGTGTGGCTCGGACCACCTGGACCCTACGACGGCGTCAGTACCTGACATTCTTCGCTTTCTGCATGCCGGATTCACCAGGGGTCTCGCGGCTGCTACTCTACGACGACAGATGTCTGCCCTGGCCACTGTCCTGCCGGGCTCCTCAGGTCAGCCGTTGTCTCAGGATCCCAGGATACGGGCCTTTTTACGTGGGGTGTCGAACTTGCAGCCACCACCAATCCATCGATACCCATCGTGGGATCTCACATTAGTCCTTCAGGTGTTAACATCTCCACCCTTTGAACCGCTGGCTTCGGTAGGACTGCGCTACATGTCTCTTGAAGGTCGCATTCCTACTGGCTGTGACTTCTGCTCGCCGAGTTTCGGAGATCGCTGCGTTCTCCATTCGTAGTGACCTTTGCATTTTCTACCAAGATCGCGTTGTACTACGTTTGGATCAGGCGTTCATCCCTAAAATTAATACCCCTTTTCATAGGGCTCAGGATATTTTCCTCCCCAATTTCTGCCCTGACCCACGCAATCCATCCGAGAGGCGATGGCACACGCTGGATGTGAGGAGGGCGCTACGGCACTACATTAAACGGACAGCATCATTTCGCAAAACCGAGGCCCTCCTGGTGTCATTCCTGCCATCCTCCTTGGGTCAGAAGGTGTCCTCTGGTACGGTGGGGAGGTGGCTTAAGGGTTGCATTTCGAAGGCCTATGAGCTGCAGGGTAGGCCCACCCCTGGGAGGGTGTTTCCCCACTCTACCCGTAGCACCGCCACTTCGGCTGCCTGGGCTACTCAGGCCTCGGTGGCTGATATCTGTCGGGCGGCCACGTGGTCGTCCATCTCCTCCTTCGTGCGTCATTACCGCCTCGATGCCTATGCGTCGGCGGATGCTGCCTTTGGCAGGCGTGTGTTACAATCAGTAATCTCCCCCCAGAGCCAGGACTAGTCGGCGACCCCCCCCGAATCACTAGCTTGGGTATGTCCCACACTAAGAATGTCCGAACAGCGAGGAGGAAAACGGACGTTGCTTACCTGAACGTCCCTTTTATCCTCGCTGTAAGGACATTCTGTCCCGCCCTTGTCTTCGCCTGTTCCTGGCCCTGGGTTGGGCTGTTCGTTGTTCTCCCTCTGTAGGCTTGTCTGCGCCTAGATCTCATCGACTTCGTGAAAAGACTGGAGACCGGTGGAGGAGGCGGGCCTAACAATGCAGAGGGAGAAGATTGACACTCAGCCAATCCAATCGGAGAAGAGAAGATCCCACACTAAGAATGTCCTTACAGCGAGGATAAAAGGGACGTTCAGGTAAGCAACGTCCGTTCTAGCAAATTCAATTTACGTTTAGCTGTCAGCCAATTAATTTTGGACTTATCGTCTCCTGGTTGGGCACTTAATTTTTCTTCCCACTTCTTAATTTCATCTTGTATAATCTTATATTCCCTTTCTTTATCTTTTTTTCTTTTGCTATTATAGGCAATGGTTACCCCCCTAATGTAAGCCTTTGTGGTGTCCCAAAGATTTTGTAGGGATGTTTGGTCCTTATTGTTTTCTTTAAAGAACCCTTCCAATTCCTTTTCTAATCTATCAGTATACTCCTTCTCTTTTATTGTCTGTGGATTCATCGTCCATCTACCCCTTCTTCGTATTTGTCCTTTCCATTCTATAGTTATCGGGTTATGATCCGCCCACTCATTTATTCCAATATCCACCTCTGCCACTTCTTGTATTAACATCTTCGAAATCCATATCATGTCAATCCTTGATCATGACTTATGTGGGTTGGAGTAGTAAGTAAATTTCTGCTCTTTCGGGTTGTGGAATCTCCAAATGTCTATCAGATTTAATTCTTCTGTTAGGGTATAAAATGCCTTGGGTAATATATTTCTCTTTTTTCTATTATTATAATTGCTTTTGTAATCTTTTTTCAAATCAACTATTGCATTTAAGTCTCCCAATAAGCAAATAGAATCAATATTTTGCTCAATTATTTTCTCGTGGACTTTTTGAAAAAATTCTGTTTGTCCATTACTCGGTGCATACAGAACTACCAACAGTACTTTTTTGTTTTTAATATTTATTTCTATTAACAGCATTCTCCCATCTGAGTCAGCATATATAAATTTGCTTTCTACTTTCTCATTAACGTACACAGCTACCCCCCTTTTCTTTTCCTCAGCCAATGATGTATATTCCTTTCCTAATTTTTTGCATATCAAATACTTTTCATCCTGCTTCCTAATGTGTGTTTCCTGTATACATATTATATCTAGTTTTAATCTAATTAGTTTCTTAAATATCTGGTGTCTTTTGATTGTTGAGTTAAGACCGTTAACGTTTAGTGAGAGGATTTTTACATTCGTTTCCATGTCAATATGTGTTTCCTGTTACCTCTTGTCCTTCTTCTTAGCTTCATTCATTGCTCTTGTTGTTACTCCTTCGTCTTCCAGTTTTTCGCTTCCTTCTTGTGTCTCTTTTCTGTTGTTTCTCCCCTCATAGGGTCTTTCTTCCTGTTCTGTGGCTTGCCTGGATCTATTTCTCTCTTCCAATTCTTCTCTCCTGCCATTCGTTTTTTCCATCTCCATCACTTGGTCATAAAGATTTCGGGCTTTCTCTATGGTGTCTACCTTTATCTTTTTCCCCTGCCACGTTACTATCATCCCTTCCGGAATAATCCATCTAAACAAAATTCATTTTTTATTTAATATTGTTGTGAGGAATCCATATTCTCTTCTCCACTCTCTGATATGCCTCGGTACTTGTTTCAATATAATTACTTCTTTCTGTTTATAATATATTCGGTCATCTTTTATTATTTTGTAAACTTCGTCCCTCACTCTTTTCCTTACAAATCGTACATGGACTTCTCGGGGGTGTTTGTGTTGTCTAGCATAATTAGTATGGACACGATACACCTCTTCAAATTCCTTAATCATTTCGTCTTTATCCCCTTGTAGTGCATTTGCCAATATCTCTGCCATAACTTCAAATAGGTCTTCCTCTCTTTCCTCTTTAATATTCTGGAATCTCAAGTATAGATCTGCTTTTTCCATCTCAAGCCGTGCCACAGTATATTCCAACTCTTTATTGAGGGAATTCATTTTTCCGTCTATCATTTCTATTTTCTCCTCTACTTGTACCGTTTTCCCTTCTATCGCCGTTATCCGTTGCTCATTTTTTAAAATTAATTCTTGGAATATGTCTACTTTTCCGTCTAATTTCTGGATGTCATCTTTAACAGCATTCTTGACCTCATCTAAATCCTTTTTGGTCTGTTCGTAGTTTTTTGCCATGCATTCCTGCATTTTTAACATAGTTTCCTGTACAGCTGATAGGGTGGTCTGCACGGTCTGCATCGTTAGTGTGAGGGTTTGTTTTTCTGCTGGGAACATGGTGTCTAAGGTTTTTTGAGCAATCGGGGAGGCCGTCGATCCACCTGGTATTGTGATTGGTTTTTTCCCAGTTTTCCCTGTTGTTGTTATTGTTGATGTCATTTCTTGCAAGAGTTTCTGTTGTTTTTCTAGAATGGTCTCTATCCTTCTCCAGATCAGCATCCACTATTCTTATGTTTATTTCACATGTATTTCTACCTATTTCCCTCTAATTCCATATATTATGAGGGAATTTATTTGTTATTGTGTCTATTCTATGTAGTCTTTGATATACTCTAAAAGTTTTTAGTTTCCCTCCCCTCCTTTTTTTTTAGATGTCAAGAATGTAAATATGCATCAAACATAAAATTGAAGATCTGGATATATAATATATAAAAGCTTATGGATATAAATATATATATAAATATCTAAATATTAATTAGGTAAATATTACTTCTATATTTTTAAATCACAGTATAATCCTAATCAATCAAATAGTCTTAATGGTTAATTAATCAACAACTATTAAAATATTGATAATTCATCCAAGTTTTAAATAAAACAATTAATTCCTTAGAAAATAACTTATCATGAAATAATTTGAGGGAAAAATAACAAAGAAGGAGAACAAAAGAGCAATGAAATCTAATCAATACTTAACTCATTGTTAACAAATTCATGTTCTTAATTTTTTTTAATTATTCTATTACATTAAATATAAATTTATAGGTTAGCAGATGAAGATTTATATAATTCTTAAATACTGTATTATTATTCCTTATCTATATCACAAATATTTAATTTTGATATCACCCAGTCCAGTCTATAGTAGTATTCTCCAAGTCCAGTCACTAATTTCAAGATTCAAAGTCTGGTCGTGGTTTACTAGAGTTGCTCCTTATTTTCTTAGTGCAATTAAACAGTCTTAGCGGAAAGGAACTTTTATTTTTCAGTAATCTAAAAAGGCTGCCACAGTCCCAAGGTGCGTTTTTCTTGTCTGTTTCTCTTTATTCAGTTTACTTTGCCCCAATAAGGCTTCCTTCAGCGCAGCTATCGTGTTATTTAAGAGTGACAAATTAATTCTCTAGTCTTATACTCAATTCTCTTCACACACACAAGACAGTTTTAATATTTCAGATCTTACGCTGAGTCACGCTGGCAGGTCAGGGGTTTTTTTGCCGCTTCTCCTCCTCGTTGTGCCGTCTCTTCCTTCCGCTGCGCTTCAGGGCTCTTTAAATCTCAACTCTTCTGTCGGCTCCTTATTGTAATGTAAATAGACAGCTTTCAACTCTTAATCACTGCTCACACCGCCGCTTTTCCCCACGCTCACTTCCTCGGCTTCCTTCTTGTGTGCTCAGACGTTGGGTCTCCGGATCCGCCGCTTAGGCCTCTTTCTTCCACGTCCAGATTAAGGGCTCTTCCTTGCTCGCCGGGGGATCACACTTCCCCACAGCAGACCTCTTAAGTTACCCTCCTTCTCACGGTCCTCGCTCGGACTGATCACCCTTCTCTTTAGGGCTCCAGTACGCTGAAAATCGCCACGAGAAAGCGGAGCTCGTCTTTCTCGTGCCGCTGCAACCCACGCCTTCCGCCGGAAGTTCGGTTCTCAACCTTCCTAATGCCGCGATCCTTTAATACAGTTCCTCATGTTGTGGTGACCCCCAAACATAAAATTATTCCTAAAACCATCGAAAATATGTGTTTTCCGATGGTCTTAGGCGACCCCTGTGAAAGGGTCGTTCGATCCCCAATTTGAATTGTTCTAATTCCTGTTTCGATTTCAAATTTCCTTGTTCTTTTAGCACATTCCTATATCTTATAATCATATCCATCTCAATTAAATTTAGGTGTTTTAATGCTTCCATTGGTGAAATCCAGATTGGTATTTTTGTATAATACTATTTTTTTTATTTTTATCCAGATTTGTAGCAATGCATTCCTTAATATGTGTCTTCTGAAATAGCTATGCATTGTGTTTTTCATCCTAAAGGAATGCATGCCATCCTACTTGTAAATCGTGTCCCTCTATTGCTAAGATTCTTTTATCTCTTAATTCTATCCACTTTTTTAGCCAGGTTAGGATAGAAGCTTGGTAATATAATTCCCATTCTGGAAATGGTAATCCCCTTTTATCTTTTGTAACTTGTAAAAGTTTGAGTCTAATTCTCGGTCTTTTCTGCTGCCATATGAATTTAGTAATTATTTTATTTAAAGCTTCAAAAAAAATTTCTCTAATTTTATTGGAATGACCTGGAATAAAAATAGTATTTTTGGCAATATGTTCATTTTGATCGTAGCGATCCTCCCCAATAAAGAGATCTGTAAGTTTTTCCAGTTTTCTAAGTCTTTTTTAGTTTGCTATAGAATTTTATCATAATTTTCTTCTTTTATTGAGGAACATTTAGCTGTAAGCCAAATCCAAATATTTTATTTTCTTGGTTGTTTGTATTTTTATACTATTTTCCAGTTCTTTTTCTTGATTTTTTGTAAGATTTTTAGTTATTAATTTGGATTTATTTTTATTAATCTTGAGTCCTGCTACTTCACCAAATTCTTGTATTTTTTGTAACAATTTTGGTCCTGATTCTAATGGTTCCTCCAGTATAAACACCAAATCATCGGCAAAAGCCTGTACCTTATATTCTTCTTTCTTTATTCTTAGACCTTTTATTTCTTGGTCTTCTCTAATTTTCATCAAAAGCATATCTATGGTTAATATAAATAGAAGTGGAGAGAGTGGGCACCCTTGTCTCACGCCTTTTTTATATCGAATTGTTCTGTAGTGTCCTCGTTCATAATTACCCTTGCCGTTTGTTTCGTGTAAATTTTTTCAATCATCTTTTCAAATTTTGTCCCAAATTCCATAAATTCCAATTGCCTTATTGTAAATTTCCGATTCAAATTATCAAATGCCTTTTGGGCATCAGGGAAAACCAGTGAAGCTTGTTTTTCAAGGTGTGTTTCATAAAATTCTAGAGTATTTATTATTGTTCTCATGTTGTTTTTGATTTGTCTGCCTGTCAAAAATCCATTTTGGTCCGAGTGTATATATTTGTTCAATATTTTTTTTATTCTCGTGGCTACTATTGATGCAAATATTTTGTAATCTGTGTTTAATAGTGAGATCAGTCTGTAGTTTTGGATTTCTTGGTGGTCTGTGTCTTCTTTGGGAATCAGAATGATAATTGCTTCTATCCATGTTATAGGTATTTTGCCTCCTCCAGCACATCATTGAATATCTCCAACATTATCCACCCTAGTGTTTCTTGGGTGTCTTTATATATCTCCACAGGGAACCCATCTGGACCAGGTGTTTTATTGGTTTTTTGTTTTTTCAATGCCATATCAAGTTCTGTCACAGTTATCAATCTATTTAATATTTCTTATTGCTCTTCTGTGATTTTATTCAAAATTTTGTTCCTTCTATGTATTGTTTGACTTTTTCTTCTATTATATCCTCCTGACAATATAGATTTGAGAAGAATTTTTGGATAATTTTCTTTTTTTCTTCCCTTCTATATTGCATTGTCCCATTCTCATCTTGTAATTGATATGTCATTCTTTTATCCTTTTCCTTTTTTAATTTGTAGGCCAACCATCTACCAGTTTTGTTTGTATGTTCGAAATAATTTTGTTTTGACATCTTTATTTTCTGGGCTATTTCCTTTTGAGTTATCAAATTAATTTTATGTTTTATAACTTCTTATAACTATTCTTCTTTTAATTTCTTATTTTCAGAGTCTTCCTGTAATTTACGTTCTGCCTTTTTAAGTTCTTCTTGTAGTTTTTCTTGTTGACATTTCCTTTCTTTATTTTTCCTTGCTTTATAAGCTATCGTCAATTTACCGATATATGCTTTTACTGTGTCCCACAGGTTTTGAATTGAGGTATCCTTTTTTTTATTTACAGTAAAAAATAGTGTCAGCTCTTTCTCTAGCATCAGTCTGTATACTTTGTCTCTGCCTATACTTTGATTCATTGTCCATCTCTTAAACCGTTTTTGTCCTTTCCATTTTATAATTATTGGATGATGATCTGCCCAGTCATTAACTCTGCTTCTTCTAGTCCTGTTCGAATTTCTGCTGTCATCCAGGCCATATCGAACCTGGACCAGGATTGATATGGGTGCGAATAAAATGTGTATTGGTTGTCTACGCTATGTGTTTCTCTCCATACATCTCTAAGTTTTAATTCTGTTGCCCTATCAAAAAATTCTTTTGGTAATGTATCTTCTTTTTATTTTTCTTGTTACTCTTATAATCTTTTTAAACATTTGCTATTGCGTTATAGTCCCCAATTAGGCAAATATTATCGTATTCTAATTCTATTATTTTGTTATGTACCTTTTTGAAGAATTCGTGTTGGTTTTTGTTGGGCGCATATATTATTGTTAGTAAAGTTTATTTTTGTTCAACTTCTAGTTCTACCATTAAAATTCTACCTTTTTCGTCCAAATAACTTAATTTTGATTTTATTCTTCCTTTTACATATATAGCAATTCCTCTGTTCTTTTTTTGTATTAATGATGTATATAATATCCCTAACTTTGGGTTCTCTAATAGCTTTTGGTATCCCTTTTTAGTGTGTACTTATTGTAGACATATCACATCTGCTTCAAGGTGTCAAAGTTTTGTAAATGTTTGTGTTCTTTTTCTTGGTGAATTTAAACCGTTTATATTTACAGAGAAGAGTTTGATTACCTCTTCCATTTCTTACTGGAGTTTTTTTTGTGCTTCTTGTCTTCCTTCATACTCTCCCTTTCACGCTCTCTCATTCTTCTCATTCTTTTTCTTGTGTCTTTCTTATTTCTCTTTCTTGTTCTCTTTCCTCTATTGCAGAGGTTCCCAATCTTTTTCGGTTCGCGGCTCCCCTAGCAATCCGACTTGCAACTGCGCATGCGCACTAGACGTTTCAGAAATGGCGCATCAGCGTTAGACCCAGCGGGCGGAATATTTCGCGGCGCCCTTATGACGATAGCGCGGCTCCCCAGGGAGCCGCGGCGCACACTTTGGGAACCACTGCTCTATTGGATCTTCATCTTGGCTTTTATTCTCCGATTCTTCCCTATTTTTTGTTCTTCTTCCTGTGTAAAATGCAGTTTATAGAATTCTTGCACTTTCTCTACTCTGTCCACCTTGTATTTTTTCTCTTGCCAGGTTATCAGTATGCCATCTGGTATCAGCCATCTAAACATCACTTTATATCTTGTTAATTGATTTGTTAAGAATTGATATTGCAGTCTTTGGTTCTGTATCCTTCGTGGTATCTGCTTCCAAATTATAATTTCCTTGCCCTTATATGTTATTGATTCTTCTCTTGACTTTTTATATATTTCATCCCTCACTGTTCATTTGGTAAATCTTATATGTACCTCCCTCGCCAACTGGTGTCTTCGTGCATAATTTGTGTGCACACAGTAAATTTCATCTATCTGTCCTCTTACTTCTGCCTTATCTCTTTGCAATACTTGCAAAGATCTCCGCCATCTTTTCTCCCAACTCTTCATCTTTTTCTTTCACAATATTTTGAAACTGTAAAAAATATGAAGCTTTCTCCATTTCCAAAAACGCAATTGACTCTGTCAGCTCCCTATTTAGCTGTAGAGAAAGAGTAAATGTTTTTTCCCCTAAATATCTCTTCCAGGATGGCTGTTCCTAGTCCATTAAAATGTTCTAGGGTTAATGCTGTCTTAAATTTAGAGATAGGTATTTGGTTTAATTATATTAGTAGTATAAAACAACAGAGACTGACTACTGAAAATCATACCTAGGAAAGCCAGCAAATCTAATAGCCTTTCTACCTCCGTAACATAATTTTAAGGCTGAGAATTACCTGTTTATAGCCCCATCATAAACACTACATCAAATGAAAGGCCATAACACAGCAATTTCAAATGAATTGGTCAATTAAATAATAAATTTAAGCTACTTTCTGTCCCACAATCTAGACTGAAGCAGAATTAAACTATATCTGCTCCTTTGTGTTTTCTGAATGGATTTTATAGGAAGGAGACTTAATTTCACACCCACACACACCAGCCACTTGATCTACCTCATTTAGGAAGCATGGAACAGGTAGTCAGCAACAGCAAAACTCAATATCTTCCAAATGGGATGGGGGGAGGGGAGGGATTCTTGCTCCAGGCTACTTTAAAATGCTTTAAAGTCCAGCCCTTCAGCTCCAGCAACAGTGGCTTCCTGGAACTTCTTCTCCTTGTAGCACTGAGCTCCTTGGCTTTTATTTTGAAATCCAGCACTCTTGGATTTCAAGAGTGCTTGGGCTCAGCAGCCGGAGAAGCAGAGCTGAATTTTAAAAGGCAAGCAGCTCAGTGCTACAAGAAGAAGTGCCAGTGTGGCTGGGAGGGGCAAGGGGCATGGCTGGATGTGCAGTGCTACTGGTTTGGGAGAACTGGACAGGATGGGCTGAATCCCACCACTTGGGTCAAGAACTAGATTAGAATCCTTCAGTTAGATGGTTGTATACCTTCTCCTTAAATGCTTCCAATCAAGGGGAGATCAGCAGATCTCTGGGTCACTGTTTAGGAAGCTTCACGCTCACCATCCCAACATTGTTAGAATCTGCCTTCCTGTAGCCACCCCAGGCATCTGTATCTTGCATTCTTGGAATTATGGAGGATAGGTCTAAATAACTTCTTTTCAGTTTCAGTTCAGTAAGTCTTCGACTTACAACTATTTATTCAAGCAGTTGTTTGAAGTTACAATGGCACGGGGAAAAATGACTTATGACCGTTGCTGTGTCCTCATGGTCACAAGATCAAAATTTGGACATTTGGCCACTGGCTTGTATTGATGATGGTGGGAACATCCTGGAGTTGTGGCATGTGATCACTTTTTGTAACCTTCTGATCAGCAATGTCAATGGGAAAGCCAGGTTCACTTAACAGTTGTGTTATTTATTTAACAACTGTGGTGTTGTGGCAAGAAATGGGGTAAAACTCACTTTTTAAAAAATTTATATTTATATGCCGCCCTTCTCCAGAGACTCAGGGGGGCTTACAATGTGTTAAGCAATAGCCTTCATACTTTTTGTATATTTATACAAAGTCAGCTTATTGCCAAAACAAACTGGGTCCTCACTTAACAACGGTCTCCCTTAGGAACAGAAATGTTGGACTCAGTTGGGTGATAAATCAAGGATTACCTGGCTTTGGAATGTGCAATCATATCCCCGGTTAGCTTGTTGAGGCTAATCTCAGTCCCACCAATTTCTCTTCATAGAACTCTAGTTCTAGTCTAATTTCCTGGCTATGTAGGTTATGGGATTTGCAGTCCAGTACATTTGAAAATCATCTCTGTGGAGAAGGCACCCTTGATGATTCAACCAAGAAGAAAACATTCTGACAATTCCCCAGTCAGGTATGAGTGATGACATCATTGGACTTTTTCTGAAGCTTTCCCCATTCTTACTGATTCTGGAACCCAAAGACAAAGGAAGCCATGGTGGAAACCATGCTAGAAACTTGGACAATTGTCTTGGTGATCCTTGCTGCAGTGCTAATCATGACCATCCTGATGTTTCTCCTTCCTGCTGTGGTATTGCTCTTGAGGATGAGGTCTTTGTCACAGATCTCTTTAGGTGGAAATGTCTAACCTGCCTCTTTACACAGTGCTGGGTGATTTTAGATGCTTTGGGCTGCTTAGGAATCAAGACCAGGAAGAGGAAGCAATCTCCGAATCTGTGTGATGTCTCCCTTGGACAACTCCTCTGACTCTTCTTTGGAGGCCGGCTTGAGGGAGGATGAACTAATTCCTGGCACATCAGGAACTGGGTAAATTAATGACTCTGAACAGCTGGCTAAAAGAGATTTATGAGGAGCTTCGGCTGGGGATAGTTTGCAGGTCAGTGAAGAGGAGGAGCTACCTTCTATGGTGGATCCGAGAGCACACAGGGCAAAGAAAAGGCAATGGCAATGGAGATCTGCCAGATTACTCAGGAGAAGGCCCCACCCATCTTGATGGGCTGCACCAGAAAGCTATTTATCATAGCAGGCAAAGGGAGGTGTTGCTGGGAATCCAGCACGCGTCCCTGTGCTTGGTTTATGGCTGTGTGTGTGTTTGTTCCTGGTGCTTCCTACCATTGAGACTTTGAACTTCTCTTGCCAAGTGAACTCTCATGAGTGTATTTCAGTTTGACCTGGTGGATTTAAGTTTGTTTGATGGACTTATTTGTTGGAGCAAGTTTCCATTTGTTTTATGGACTAGTGGCCATTGCCTTGTCCAGACTAATCTTGGCCTGCTTGTGGCTAGCTTTATTTGGGATAGTTCTGAGGCCAGGTGAAGGGAACTGCTGGTGTGTGTGTGTGTGAGTGAGTGATTGAGGCAGCACAGTCTGCCATTAAAACAAAAAACAGAAACAGAACTTGATACCCTGGACTTACCATATTCTTTCTTTGCATTGAGCTCATTTAATGAGAGTCTATCAAAGGGGTCTTGTTAGTTAAATATAATTTCCTTGTAAGCAGCACATGCTAAGACAAATGAATGCAAAAACTACCAGCTAGATCTCTCAAACATATATCAATTATTAACAGAGAGACATGAAAGGGAGATCAGACCAATTTGTGATGCAATTCAGCCTCTGCTATTTGAGATTCCTTAAGTGAATAATTGCATTTTCTCAACTATTTGTTTCGTGCCTGTCAACTTACTGTTCTTATTTTTGTAACCTTGAACTTCTGTTCTTATCCCATGGCAAGTAAACATGATGTTGGGTTCACCTTCATTCAAAATAAAGTCAGATATTATCAGCCTGTTAAACTGAATTTGAAACTCATGACCTGCAGGTCAGATTACTTGACTTCATTTATAGCTGAAAATTAACACTTTGTTTTAATCTTTCAGGATTTGTTAATACCCCCCCCCCCCTCTTTTAGAAGAGAGAACACAATTATTTACTTGTTAGATTTGCAACCCACCTTTTTATAGGGAAGTTAAGATGGTTGCCTCCCTTAGTTTTAACAACCAACATCTCCCACACTAAAGGTATTATTAGCAAAGAGTCTTCTGCAAGAAGCATTTGAGATGATCACCAAATTCTCAAATGCCCTTTTTAAATTTGTGTCTATGTTCACATGCTGTCTTGATAGAGAATAGCTGAGGGGAATCAAATTCTTCCTAACAGAAGCTATAAATATTGTGTTTGTGTCTGTGCATATAGATTATATAGAGATGGATAATGTAGATTTAATGCAGGAAAAACCACATCTCCCCCCCAAAAAAATCAATGTAAATATGAAATTTTTGCAACTGGAAAAAAAAAACCAAAAGAAAGAGAAGAGATTGCAATGAACTTTGATGGTTTCAGATCTTCACTCTGTCTTCCTATCACATAATGTGTGATCAGATTGTGGTTGGAAGCAATTACAAAAAAGAAAAGAGGAAATTCTCTGATCAGATTTGGAAACGGTTTCCATTGTCCAGACACCCGACAACAGTTTGATGATGGTCATGTCCATGATGTTTGCATGACAACAATATGGAAATGGCTTGGCGTTGCCTTCTGGATTTTTCCCTTATTTCTATTAAGGGCTATTAAAATTTCCTCCAGTTTTATCATTTCAGCATTGTTATCTTTAGGATTACAGGATTACAGATTTTTAGGATTACCAGAAATATTCACCCTGGCAGATGACTAAAAACTAATCAAAGACCATGATATTCCCAAACTGAGAGTTTACATGGACATAACTGTTCATTTTACTGAACAGTAAAACAGTATGTTTTACTGAACATACTGAAATGGATTGTGACCGAAGTTTTCTGAGATTTTTTTTCTAACACTAGCCCACCTATTCTGCAGTCCTAGTTTGGTCTGGTGATCTCATATTCACATACTAACAGAACCAAACATATCCAGTTCCCTGAGGCCCTGAATAGGTCTTTAAGCCTTCAGTCAGACCTCGGCTGCAGGCAGCTTCATGAACATCTTCACATAGTTATCATGGGCAATAAAAAAATTGAAGTGGTCTTCAACTCCCTTGGTCTAAGATGTTTCTTCAACAGTTGGCAAATCAGAGGTAAGGATTAGGCATGCAGGAATTGATGGCTTACATATTTACTTCTAGTGGGATTTTAGCCTGTAATTTGGTTTTCTTCTTCAAGCCCTTCCTGTCATATTTCTCATCTGTCAACAAAGGTGTAAAGATTTGTGCTGTAAAGATAAAGCATTCTTTGACTTCTACTGACTTTATAAATAAATGAAATAAATAAATAGAGAAGCCTGCATACTTTACTTAGGGTAGGGTAGGTCTACTTTTGCCTCTTCCTTGGGCATGTTTACTTTTTACTTCCCAGTTCAACCTAGAGCCTGGGATCTCCAACTGTTACCTCAAGTAGAACTGACCCTGCTTAGCTTTTTCCAAGGCCAACAGAATAGATTAAGAGAGTTGGAAGGGATTTTGGAATGCTTCTAGTCCAGCCCCCTGCTCAAGCAGGAGACCCTGGAAAAGAGGCTGTCTAATCTCTTCTTAAAAACCTCCAGTGATGGAGCACCCACAACTTCTGGAGGCAAGTCATTCCGCTGATGAATTGTTCGTTTCAGTCTAGCCATCACCTTCCATTAGGAAGGTCAAGGGACAAAAACATGCAACCACAACACAAACTTTGTGATTCAGATATTTGCATCCAAGGTCGGAGAACAAGTACAAAAGGGCAGAGTTTGCATCCTGACACCACAATGTCCATTTTGTAACATTTTCACCATCACAGTTAGAGCTGATGTCTTTACGGGAATCCCTGACTACCTTTTACTCAGGTATACAACAGGCTTAACCCCCTCTGAAATCAGACAAGGTCTGCTTAGATGCTTTTTAAAAAGAACATGTTTAGTTTGACCCAATCCTACTGAAAAGCAACTGTCCTTCCTAGAATTGCTCAAGCAGTTTTGCAGGTTGTAGTCTAAACTTCCTGTGTCATTTTAAAACTTTTGGGTTGTCATCAGACAGGAAGAGCAAATCAAGCAGGGTCTCTCCTGCTTGAGTAGGGGGTTGGACTAGAAGATCTCCAAAGTTTCCTTCCAACTCTGTTGTTTTATTCTGTTAATAATTTAACCAGTGAACACTAAACCAAGCTGGGCTATGCTGCCATCTAATGGCCAAACATCATGAGCATAGCTGGTTTTGCACTTCATTTCATCAGAAGCACAGATGAAATGAGAAGGAGCTCCCAAACCTTGGTGCCTTTTACACATGTTTAGCAGGAAAGCTTGTACCAGATTCCCAACTCTCCTTCTGCAGTGGCTGAATTCAAGAGGGTAAGTGATCTACCGTCCCCTTAAATTGAAACTTTATTGAAATGTAATTAAAATTATGCACTTTAAATACATTGTAAAAGTGTACTTTGCATCCTCCCCCCCCCCTTTTGAAAATCTCCCCCTGCCAGACAGCTTTGATGGTGATGATGCAAGAAATGACCTAAACATCAGAAACAGAAAACCATCAACGCCAAGAGAGATTTGCAAGCCACACACAAGAGAAGGGGAAAAAAGTGAGACATGTAGGAAGGAGGGCGAAGCCTACCCCAAATTTTAAAAATAAAAGATCTACCAAGGCACTGATAGGATTTTTCCAGGGATGGGAACAAAATATGCTTGTAATCCTGAGACAGAATTGTGATTATTATGACACCAGCCTGTCATTTCTTAACAATAGCAATTGA
Source organism: Ptyas mucosa (assembly GCA_012654045.1). Taxonomy (NCBI): domain Eukaryota; kingdom Metazoa; phylum Chordata; class Lepidosauria; order Squamata; family Colubridae; genus Ptyas; species Ptyas mucosa. The sequence goes on along the minus strand of WNWU01000394.1, from coordinate 2,868,412 downwards.
TACAGCACCATTGAGCATATGCGATGCTTTACACAGTAAAGTAAAATACTGAATTTGAATTCTGATGAGACGATGCACAGAAGTGTCAAAGATCCTTGCACAGAAGGCTTCCTTCCCTCCTGACCCCAAGCAAGGGAAGCTTTCCTTTGATGCAACATTCATATTTCAAGAAACACAGCCTATAAGGCAGAGCTACACATCTGTATTCTTGTTCCAGTTGAACTAAGAAGCATCAAATAGGACCTGAAACCAATTTTCTTCTGCAGAACCATTTCTCTAGCTCATGAGAAACGTTCCTCTTTCTGCCTTTTTTTAAACTAATATTTTTATCCCACCTTTACTATTTTTAGAAGTAACTCAAGGTGGGGAACAGGTCTAATATTCCTTCTTCTTCCTCTTTTCCCCACAACAACAACCCTGTGAGATGAGTTTGGCTGAGAGAGAGGAACTGGCCCAAAGTCATCCAGCTGGCTTTCATGCCCAGTGGGACTAGCCCCAGTGGGACTAGAACTCACAGCCTCCTGGTTTTTAGCCTAATGCCTTCACTACTAAATCAGACTGGCTCTTTCTTTTATTACTGGCCCAAGATATTATTCTGATTGAAGCAAACATCTATCCTGACTTTTTGGGTCAGTACACAGTGGTAATATTTTAAATTAAAATACTGGGGAAATGGTTCTTGTTCTCCTACTCCTCTGAGTCTGGTCTCCATGGTGTCATTCCAACAGCTCTTGAGAGTCATTCTTTCTCCATTTCCTTGTTTTATAGGTTGCTGCTACGTCTATCTCCTCCGTCATATGTCCTCCTTCACCTCTTGCTGGATTTATTCTACTCTTGACAATTTCTCTCCAACTCATGTGAATGTCTTGAGCTTACCGTTCAATCACGCCAACTCAACCATTGGCCGAAATGTGCGGCTTCTACACCACTATTCTGGCAATCTTTTTTTAAACCCTTTTGTATCTAAAAACTGTCTGGAACAGGCTCCAGAAATGTCAGCAACATTTATGCGTATTGATAAAAGGCACCAAGCATGCATCTAAAATGTTTGCTTCTACAGGTAGTCCTTGACATATGACCGATCGCTTTGTGACCCATTGAAGTCACGACTGATTTGAAAAAGGGGACTCAAAACCAGATTTGAAATGTTGAGTGTTGGACCCACCTTGCGGTCATCAGGGGTTGGCAACATCTCGCCATATTTACAGTTATTCGTAGTGTTCCTCAGTCGCATGACTGCAAGGGTTTTTCCGAAAATAGATATTTCCATTTTGGGGGCAAAAATTTCCCCCAAGGAAACCATGGGTTCACTTACTGACAGTGGCCTCTGCTTAACAATTGCCACATTCGCTATATGACTACAGCTTTCATGACTGTTATGACATGTGACCATAATGGGCAGACTCCTTTATGGTCATCAGTGAAGGACTATCTGTAAGGTAGTTAAGAGAGGAAAGAGCAAGAAAGAATTAAACGTGGATTGGACAGTTGGAACAGAATTAGTAAAATGTGGCAGAACTCCTCTTGAAAAAGATCTCCAACCTAGGGGAAATGTTCTGTTTTACTCCAAGAGTAGCTACTCCTTGTAGCACATGGAAGCAGGATGACAGAACCTTGAATGGTCCTGTTGCAAAACATCGAGAAATCATACCAAATCTGAGAAAAAGGTTTCTTCCTAATAGTAGTTTAGAAAGATGTAGTAGGTCTGCTGGATTGGGGGAAAAAAGTCCATTGTTTGATTGAAGGCTTAAGTCCCTTCTTGTCTTCTCCAATGGAATTTCCTCCCCTACCCCAAAATAGCAGCATTAGACAAAATTAAAACGGTATCCGTCTGCCCCGAATTTATCCAAGTCTGAATGGGCTAATACATAGAGAAAGCAAAGAGGGAACATTTCTCCATTATTATTTTTCTTCAGCACTGACAATGGTCAACAGAAGCACTCGGGGTAGTAAAATACTGTTCCTTCGAAATGGAGAGAGTTTGGCCCAAGAAAGTTAGAAGGCAAGCTTTTTCGGAACTTCCCAAGAAAATTCACTTCTTCCAAAATGACCGTAACAAGCTGTCTTCTGATAAATGGGCTTCTTTAAATCCAGATCCCTAAGTGTAAACAACAAAAAAAAGTTATTAAAGTTGCTTCTCCCCCAGGAGTGGGTTCCAAATATTTTTACTGGTTCTGTAGGCGTGGCTTGGTGGCCATGTGACTGGGTGGGCGTGGTTTGGTAATCATGTGTCTGTATGGGCGTGGCCAACTTGACATCACTAACGTCAAGGATTAGGGTTAGGGTGCCTGGCCTCTCCTCACCTCAAAGGCCTCAACAAGATACAATTTCCCTGTCTATTTACTACTACTGAACATCCAAAATATACTATTTAATCCTATGTACATATGCCATATGTGTACTTACATATTACATAGTATAGAGTGTATATAGGCACACAAAAAGATACATTATATATACTATATGTGTATGTACACACAGAGAGCTCTTTTAAAACTACACATTCAACCTCACTTTTTGTTTTTCTAAATGTAGTTTTAGAAAAACACATCCAGAATTCACTTTCTGCCACACATTTAACTATAACTTCTATACATTTAGAACATTACACACACCTTCAGATATTCTTCCCTACCTAGCTTGCACATGACCGTTAGAGCCAGGAGAGGTCATGGATTGAGTAAAATGTGGTGAAACTCACTTAACAACACTCTTGTTTAGCAACCAAAATTTTGGGTTCAATTGTGGTCATAAGTCAAGGACTATCTCTGCCTTCCTCTGCATGGCAGCCTTGTCCTAGTAAACTCCTTTTCCTTTCTGGCAATTTTCCTCTCTGTTGGAGGCACCAAAACAATCTAGACAATATAAGGTTTCCTGCTGGAGCAGGGGATTGGACTAGATGGCCTCCAAGGTCCCTTCCAGTCCTAGATTGCTATCCTGTTTCAAAGCCACGTCTCGTGCCAGGGTTTCTGGTCCTTCCTTCCTTCCTTCCTTCCTTCCTTCCTTCCTTCCTTCCT
>WNWU01000394.1:2844125-2864995 GCA_012654045.1 Ptyas mucosa | reverse complement strand
GTTAAACTTTAAAGAATAAAAGAGAACAAATATGAATAAATAGCAATGATTAGAAACACACATACAAACATACAGTGTATTTTCTTTGAACAGAATATTTGGCTGGTTCACAAATTTAAACAGTGTTTAATCATTTCAATTAAATTTACAATTTCTATATTTCCTTTTTGCCATATTTATTCCTCATCTATTTTTTAAAAAAACCAATATTACCCTTCATCCTCATCTCTAATCTTAATCAAATTCAATTTTTCACTTCTATTCTATATTATACCCTTTCCCATTGTCATCTATTTTTATATCCATCCTCACATTGGTTAATTATGTAATATTACAGTTGTTTAATACGAATTCAACATTTTAATATAAATCAATTAGTTATATAACTATCTTTTTTGTATATTAATCAATATGAACATAAATATTCCAATTATTTCCATGCAATCCAATTTCTTACAAATCAATTAATTATATTTACCAATAATAATAAACCAAATAATTTCCCCCATATATTCCTCCAAACCACAACTTAACCATTTCTGCTTTCAACACAATATACAATTAATAGTATCTCAATTATTACAATTCCCTAGTTAAATAGAGCTTTTTCTTTTGTGTTTTAAAATCTTGAACTCTCCTCTTTTGCCATTTGCCATAAATTTCCCATTGTTTGCACCTACCTTTTTTAATGAGGAAAAAGAAAAGCAATCTGCCTTTCCAATGTTGCAAGCAAACAACAAAGCCAACAACCTGCTTTAGTTTCGGTTTCATTTTCAGCTTGAATTGCACAAGGAGAAAAAAAATGTGCCCCAGCAGCACTCTTTGCAGCTAACAAAAGACCCCTGCCAAAACAGCTGAGAGCAAATCAGCTGAGAGTCGGGAGGCCGATCTAATCAATTTATGGTAATTAACCTATGCTGAAGTTGAAAGGGGCTGTTTTTTCTATTTTTGCAGGCATAGGTCTACTCATTTGTTTTCTTTTAACACTGATCAGCTGTAGGGCGGCCCTTTGAAGCCCTGTGGCAAGAATTTAAACAGTTTTTTTTCCCTCTAGCCATCAGCTGGGACTCAGGAGGCAGCAATAGATTGGGAGTGGGTGGGTAAGCAAACCAGTTCTCCTGCCAATTGGGACTTTTTTAAAACACCGTGGGACGCGGGATAAATTGTTGAAAATCAGGACTGTCCTGCCAAAAGCGGGACGTCTGGTCACCTTAGGCTAGTGCGACTTGCATGCTTACCAAGGAAGCAACTCAGTTGGGGACCAGGGCAGGCACCGCATGGGAACGCAGTTTAGGCAGGCAAGCCGCAGAGCAGACATGCGCAAGTGCCACACAGTCTGCTCTGCTGCTCAGGAGGTGAGGAGTGACTGGGTGGGGCAAGCGGGCGGGATGAGCAAGCGGTGACCTGGCAACCGGTTCGGGGGCATGGCTAGCCAGCCATCTTTACTAGTTCTGCGACCGACAGCAAATTATCGCTACCGGATTGTCTGAACTGGTGCGAACCAGTAGGAACCCACCACTGCTTCCCCCCGCTTTGGATGCGGGCTACACTGGTATTCCTCGACTTACAAGAGTTCATTTAATGGCCGTTCAAAGTTACAATGGCACTGAAAAAAATGACTTAGGAAAAGTGACTTAGGACTGTTTATCACACTTACAACCTTTGCAACATCATGGGATTGAAATTCAGACACTTGATAAATAACTCACGTTTATGATGGTTGCAGTGTCCCAGGGTCATGTGACCCCCTTTTGCGACCTTCTTGACAAGCAAAGTCAATGGGGAAACTAGATGAGGCAGCCATTGATCTCCAATAAATGATGAGTTTCCCTGCCCCACACATACTTATCTGATAAGCTATGAAGCAAAAGTTTTGAACAAGCAGACTTTTCATTGGTATCTTGTTGACCATTCCAGACCAGAACACTGACCTTAATAGGCCTCTTGGTTGATCTAGCAAGGTACTTGTTATGAAAGGAGATACCACAAGCCAGTGCCACAACAAACTGCTTTAAAAGATCCAGGTGTACGTGGAATGAGCTACTAGTCAAGCTTATATTAAAAAAAAAGCAGCACCATGGTCATTTTAATAAAGGAATTTATATACATCCATTTCACTTCTGGATCAATCTGGGCCAGAAGAAAACATGAGCTTTTTTGAAGGCCAATTTTTCCTTGTGACGTTCACTGAAAATCTCTGGAACATTTTGTCCTACAGACGAGTCAATCTTCTCACTCAAAAAACTCCAGACTCTCGTTTGGATAATTAGCCCTTTACTGACAGAACTGCTGGCACCCCTATAAATCTGCCCCTTGTCAGAGGTCAGGTTTTAAACCCTGGAACTGCTTAACATTTGAAACCAAGGCTCTTTTCTCACTTGGCCAAATTGTAGCAAGAACTATTTGAAGAGGGACTCCATGTTGAGTATGAAGCTGGAACCCTCCCAGAGTGACATATTTGAAATGGTCTCTCTCTCTCTCTCTCTCTCTCTCTCTCTCTCTCTCTCTCTCTCTCACACACACACACACACACACACACACACACACACGCACGCACCAGGAGTGTCATACTCCCAAGGATGGGAGAGCACACCATAAATACTTCCCAATCAGAGCCTGATCCTTTTGGAAAAACTCGAAATGGAATGGAAGGAAGTTCAGATTTTCATTCAGTTCCCAGGACTAGAAAAGCAACAGTTTCCACCATTTCTTTCTACACTGCTCCAAAGTGAAATACTCACTTGACAATGGCTCCGGGTCGAAGGTCAAAATTTTGGTGGACAATGTTGAGCAGCTCTTGCTCAGTATAGGCAGAGGTACCGTAGGTGAACAAGGAAATGGACAGCGGCTCAGCCACTCCAATAGCGTAGGCAACCTAGGTGGCAAGAAGGAGACACTTTGAGGCTGGCTTTGTGCATGTCATCCACAGATTCATTTGGTGGCCACTGCTTTAGTCAGTAAAAAGGGGAGGTCCAGGTTTTGAGAAGGAGGAAGAAAACTGTCCATGATTGTCCAAAGATTCAAATACAGAATGGCATTAATCAGAAAGAACAGAGGACCAATTTAAATTTTAAAGTTGAGGAGATATACATTATGACTGAACTTTTCAAATTGTATTCTCTTTCTGGGTTACAGTATTGATGTCAAGCCTGGAAGCCATCTTTTGCATTGGGCCTTCAGGCCTGCCACATTTAGTGCTGTGGGAAACTAGGAGGGGGGATTGTATGGAGCAGGGGTGATATATAGTCATAATAATGTTCACTCAGAGAGTCAAGGACATCTTGCCCTACACCAGGAGGGGTGTAACTGGGAGGCATCTATAGTTAAGATGGTGCTTTGATTGGACCACGTGATAAACATGTGGGTGCTGGGTAGAGACTTGGTCTTTCCTTTTAGTGGGGAAAACCTGGAAGCTTTCAGATTCGGGTTTTCCCAGATGTGCCAATATGACATTTCTAATAAAATGGAACTTTGAGGAACTTCAAGCCTTGGAGTCTTCTTTTAGTGGGGGTGTTACTTGGAACCCTGACATTAACCCGAATCTCTTTTGAAATTCAACCAGCTCCCCAGACTCTGGGATGCTGTCTGGGGTCCTGATCCCCGAAAGGCGACCCAACACTGGGCGGCGTGAAGACTGAGGGAAGATGGAGGAAGACAAAGCCACCATGGAGGGAACCACAGGGGCTGGTTTGGCGATTTATGTCAAGACCATCTACTCCCCTTACCAAACTGTGATGGAAGTGGAGGAGGCCACAGAAGCAGAGCACCAGCTGGGTGCCTGGCCCAAAGAGCCAGCGCCCAAACAAGCCACGCAACCGGAGCTTACTCTGTGGGGCGAAGCCACAGGAGTTGCGCTGCTCCAGGAGATGATGACTGGGTTGAAGCTGCCGGACCAGCAGATAGATGGAAGCAGAGCAGAGCAGAGCAGACCCAGCCCTCAAATGGAGGGTACTGGGGCAGGCATGCTGCAGGCACTCCCAAGAGTGGGGATTCCCGCTGCCGTCATGCAGCCAGTCGCTAGCGGGCCTCCTGGAGCAGTTCAGCCAATTTAGCATGGGCAGCACAGCTCAGCTTCTTGGGGTTGGGCAGCCCAGATGGGAACTGATTCAACCCACATTCACCTTCCCGAGCCATGAAGCTGCAGCACCACTGAGTGGAACATCTGTCTCCTTTCACTCGGCATGAAGTGGGTTGTACCATAACCACACACGTTGGGCCTGGTATACTGAGGTGACAGCCATCACTAGAATCAGAATGGTGCAGCAGCAAAGCCCTTTGAGCCAGTCCAGTCCGGTGCTACAGGGACCACAACTGGGGCAGTTGGGATCTAGTATTCCACGCCAGCAACTGGTCCTCAGACTGCCTCCAGCCGACCAGATCTCTCCTGGATTGGAATTCTACCCTGGCCAGGGAATCATGCAGCCCACACCGGTCCAATAACCAGTGCAATTCCAGCCACCAATCATGTCCCCGCCACCGGCACCAGTCTAGCCACTGCTGTAATTCCAGCCACCGGTCATGGCCCCACCACTGATACCCCCCATCAGCCAGCACCAGCCCAGCAGCCCGTGCTAGCTCTGCAGTCGGCCCCGCCAGCTGCTCCCCCTCTGTGATTTAGAGCATTTGATGGGACCCCAGGAAGGCTAGCCTACATCCTCAATCGAATCTGGACTTACATCGACCATTATGGGGATCAATACCTGCTAAGTCCTCAGACTTATGACTGGTCCTCGGACATACGACGCAACGTCCCCATTGGCTAAGATGCGCCAGAGCCAACGGGAGAATTCTGGCTACCCCATTGGCTGAGCAGTTTGACAGCTATGGTATAAATAGCTGTCAAACACCTGAGTTGCTGTTCTAGTTCTGAAGCTGTTCTGTTTACTGTTAGCAATAAAAACCTTGTTCCTTTTACACCTGTCTTGCCTCAGTTACTGCCCACCATCACTCTACAGAGCACTGGCGACGAAGGTAGGATTCTGGGCGTGAGGTGACAGGTAGCTAAGTCACTACGAGCCAGCCGTGTTAGCCAAGGGCCATCTGAGTCACTCAGACAGCTTCACGAAGAACTAGAACCCTGTCCTTGTCAGGATGGCACCAGCAACCTTCGCTCCCTTCAATCCGCTGACCGAGACCTGGAACTCATATGAAGCCCATTTCGAATGCTTCCTCAAGGCAAATGACTACACAGGTTTGACCAGCAACTGTAAAAGGGCTCATTTTCTGAACTCGTGTGGCCCAGAGATGTTTGCCACGGCGCTGGCCTTAATGGCTCCTGTTCCTGTCCAGACGGTTCTCTGGGAAGTCTTGAGGGAGAAGCTTAAGAATCACTACTCGCCAACCCCCTCACGCATCGTCTGCAGGTTCAACTTTAGGCAGATTCTCCAATCTGAAGGGGAATCTATCAATCAATACATAGCCTCCCTCAGGACTGCTGCCTTGAACTGTGAGTTTAAAGACTTGGAGGATTCCCTATTAGAGCAATTCGTTTGCGGGGTCAAAGACCTGCACATTCAATGCCATTTGCTTGAAAAAAGGGAAATTACCCTCCTGTCAGCTATTGAAGAGGCGCAGGCGTGTGAACTATCAAGCAGATCTACCACCGAGATAAGGAAATCGCAAGGCTCCGTCCCTGCCAACAAGCCAGCCACCATTCATTCAGAAGTGGAGCCAGATGAAGAGGACGGAGATGAGGACAACGTGAGCTGCCTCAGAACAGTGAAGGGAAAAATAAATGCCTCAGAAAAAGAGTTTACCAGCTCCACTTGCCAGGGCTGCGGTAAAAAACACCCGAGGGCCAGCTGCTGTTTCAAAACAGCGATTTGCCGCAGTTGCGGGAAAAAGGGACATTTGGCGCGCATCTGCAGAGCCAACCCACAGGCCTCTCAGGCACCCCCAGCCGACGACCCTTCCTAAAAAATGCGAAGCCAAGTGGGGACTGCTACACCATCTGTCGGGAAGCAAGATCCCCTGATGTGGCCACCTGCCAGTTCAAAGCGCCATCTAGCCACAAAATTTACCTCACGATTACCATTGAGGGTGTCCCTTGTCGCATGGAGGTGGACACCTGGTCATCAAAGTCCCTCGTCTCATGGAACACCTTACAAAATCTGGTCCCCACATGCAAGAAAAGAGACCTGAAACCCTGCCAGCTGCGACTGCAAGACTACCAAGGGAACCCTATTCCCATATTGGGCCAAATCAAACTCCTAGTGGAGTATAAGACTTACTGGCCGCTTGCCCTTAATCATTGTTGGTGGCCACCTCCCCAGCCTGCTGGGTCTCGACTGGTTTGACGCCCTAGGTCTTGGCATTACTGGCATCTGTTCAACCACCTGTGATGACTTTGAAGACGTCCTGGCTGAGTTTGCTGAGGTTTTCGACAACGATTTGGGTAAATATAATGGGTCCCCCATCTCCCTTAACCTAGACCCCCAAATTGCTCCAATTAGGTTAAAACCTAGGAGAGTGCCTTTTGCACTTTGACCCTTGGTAGAAAAAGAACTTGACAAGCTGATAGTGCAAGGCGTTCTGGTGCTCACTGATCATGCCCCCTGGGAGACCTCCATAGTCATACCCATCAAGCCTGATGGGTCTATAAGAATTTGCGCTGACTATAAGTGCACAGTGAATTGGGCCCTCCAGGCCAACCCCTACCCAGTAGGGGCACCATTTTTGCCAAATTAGATATGGCACAAGCCTACCAGCAGCTTCCTGTGGATGCTGCTACAGCAGAGGCTCAGACAATCGTGACCCACCGGGGCACTTTCAAGTGCCAATGTCTCCAGTTTGGCACCAGCGTCGCCTCTGGGATTTTTCAGGGTCTTATGGAGCGACTCTTGCAAGGATTGCAAGGAGTCGTTCCATACTTCGACGATGTGCTCATCTCAGCCACCAACCAGGCTGAGCTGAAGCACAAACTAAGGGCAGTCCTGCATCGTTTTCAAACGGCTGGCCTCAAACTAAAAAAACAAAAATGCAGAATAGGGGTGCCCAGGGTGGAGCTCCTAGGATACCTCATCGATGCCACTGGCATCCATCCAACTCCCTCTAAAGTGACTGCCATCAAAAACACCCCAACCCCCTCCAACAAAACCGAATTACAGGCTTTCTTAGGGCTCCTCAATTTTTACAGCATTTTCCTGCCCCACAAGGCTTCTGTCACAGAGCCTTTGCATAGGCTTCTGGACAAAATGACCCCTTGGTCTTGGGGCTCCAAAGAAGCTGCTGCTTTCGCAGCTGTCAAAACCCTCTTCACCTCCGATGCTGTCCTAGTACAGTATACTGACAGCCTCCCCCTGGTCCTAGCTGCTGACGCTTCCCCCTTTGGCATCGGGGCTGTCCTCAGCCACATTCTGCCCAATGGCACGGAAGCCCCCATTGCGTTCTATTCAAGGACTTTGTCCTCGACGGAACGCAATTGTGGCCAAATAGATAAGGAAGCATTGGCTGCCATGGCAGCCATAAAACGATTCCATGACTATTTATACGGCCGACACTTTACCCTAGTCACAGACCACAAGCCCCTACTAGTACTAGTGGCAGGGAACAAACAGACCCCCCAAGTTCTCTCTCCACGCATGTTTAGGTAGGTAGAATTCTTAGCTTCATACTCCTACCTCCTAACATATCGCCCAGGCAAGCATCTTGCCCATGCAGATGCTCTCAGCCGCTGCCCACTCCCTATCTCTGTGCTAGACCCCTCTCCAATGCTGTCAGTGCTCCTCATTGACTCCCTCAACCTACCAGTGACAGCTTCTGACGTCAACAAGGACCCCATCTTGCACCAAGTCCTTGACTGGGTGTGAAGGGGCTGGCCCATGGGGAAGGTACCCGGGGATTTCAAACCCTACCAAGTCAGACAGCACAAGCTGTCAGTCCAGCGAGGGTGCCTCCTATGGGGAAGCAGGGTAGTAGTGCCACCTCAGCTCTAACACCGGGTCATGGAATGCCTTCATGAAGGACATCCTGGCATCGTCAGGATGAAGGCATTGGGCCGCAGCTACGTCTGGTGGCCCAAATTCGACCAAACAGCCACCACATGGGTCACCAGGTGCCAAGCATGCCAACTGTCACGCCCAGCCGCCCCAGCAGCCCCTGTGAGAGAGTGGGAAATGCCCAAAAGCCCTTGGTCCAGAGTTCATGTGGATTTTGCAGGGCCATTTCATGGGCAAACCTTCCTAATCGTGGTGGATGCATATTCTAAATAGGTCGAGATAGAATTAATGACATCCTCCACAGCCAGTGCCTTGATCAAAGTAATGCAGAGACTCTTTGCCACCCATGGCCTTCCGGACGTCCTAGTCTCTGATAATGGGCTGCAACTAACTTCTGCCACGTTCCAAGTATACCTGGCAGGGCTGGGCATTCACCATGCCAGGGTGGCACCGTTTTGCCCGACCAGCAACGGATTGGTAGAACATGCCGTGAGATCAGCCAAAGAAGCCCTATCTAGGGTTACAAGAGGGGACTGGTCAGAGAAAAGTAGCAAGGTACCTTTTGACCCAACACGTAACACCCTGCCCTTCCACCAAGAGGAGCCCTGCTGAACTGTTAATGGGCCACTGACTCCGAACAACCCTTGACCGCCTGCACCCCAGTTACACCCCTGAAAAGCCCCCAGGCTACACCCGCAGTTTCCGGGTGGGCGACCTCGTTTTTGCCCAAAACTATGCAGGTGAACCAAGGTGGCTTCCTGGGACAATAGTTAACATCTCAGGGCCCTACTCCTATCAAGTAGAACTCCCCGATGGCAGGCTGTAGCAGTGCCACATTAACCAACTGCACGCACGCATCATGGGAGGCGAGGGTGACACAACAACCCTGCAGGAAACTGAGTCGCATCCAGTCCCTAACTTCGAAACTCCGGGCCCTGCCTCAAGCGCGCCAGCAGTAACCGACTTACCTGAGGAACCAGGTCAGCCGTCCGAAGTCGATTCTGGTGTTGAGGTTCCAGAAGAGTCGCAGGGAGTTCCACAGGCAGCGCAGGCACCACCTACCCCATCGGAGGCCATCCCTGAACTGCGAAGGTCTGCGCGGACCAGATGGCGCCCTGACTACTTGAATGACTACGCATGTGCTATCCAGGAGAGAAGGAGTGCTAAGTCCTCAGACTTACCACTGGTCCTCGGACATATGACGCAATGTCCCCATTGGCTAAGACGCGCCAGAGCCGGCAGGAGAATTCTGGCTACCCCATTGGCTGAGCAGTTTGACAGCTATGGTATAAATAGCTGTCAAATGCCTGAGTCGCTGTTCTAGTTCTGAAGCTGTTCTGTTTACTGTTAGCAATAAAAACCTTGTTCCTTTTACACCTGTCTTGCCTCAGTTACTGCCCACCGTTGCTCTACAGAGCAATACCCAACCGATTGAGACTTGATTTCAGTGATTTCAGTGACTGCGGATTCCATAAATGAGGGAGAGGTGGTGGAGTGGATAGCTGAGCTAGATGATAAGGAAGGCCCAGAGCTAGAAGATGCTGATGAATTCATCCAGCTGCTCCGAGGGCAGTTCAAATGGCCCATTGAGTAGAAGCTGAGGCCCAGATCAAGGCGTTGAAGCAAGCGGGCCGGCCTCCCAAGAAATTAGTGTGGAAGTTTCGAAGACTGGCCAGGAAACTGAGGGACTGGCTGGAGCATCTCCTTGTCTACCACTTCACGGAGGCCCTCAACCCAGACCTCCGACAAGCTTGTGGCATCAAGGGAGTACTGGAACATATACAAGCATGGTACAGCACAGCAGTTGACCATGGATCTGGAGAGCCACCCCCATAGGAAGCCAACTGCAGAGAAACCAACTAGAAGACCCCTGGGTCACTGAACCCCAGCTAAATTGCCCAAAATGCTGCAACCCACACCATCCGGGACTATCAAATGCTACCGGTGTGGTCAGCATGGGCACCAAGCATCTGAATGCTTGGCTCCATCCCTGGTCCCCCAAGCCTGGACTCCAGCCACATCCCGGGTAAGAAGGACCTGTGGAAGCTGCTGGATACAGGGAAAATCACCAAGCAGGCTGTGGAGGTTTTGCTTCTTCCAAACAAAGTCGAGGGAACTCAAGCCAGAGAATCTCCTCCAAGCTCCATCGAAGGGAGCAGCGGTGATGATGACCCAATAGTAAGTGAAGCCATCCACTCTTTCACTATCAAGACTCAGATAGCAGTGCCAGAAATGAGGGCCCAAGGGGAAGTAGAAGCTGTCATAGACACTAGTTGCACCAGATACCTAATCAGTCTCTGCATAGTTGAACAGCTAGGCATACGCACAAGAGCCCTAGCATGCCCCATTCGCTTTGAACAGGTCAATGGGACACGCCATGCTAGTCATAGAACTTGTCAGACTAGAAATGGGTCACCACCGAGAACTCATCCGATTTGTCATAGCTCCAAAAATGACTGAATCAATCATATTGGGCCTCACGTGGCTAGACAAATGGGGACCAACCATCATGTGGGAAGACGGCTATAGGAGACTGCCCGGCAGTCTGCAGGTGCCAAGAGAGTACCGAGACCTGTCAGGAGTCTTTAGCAAGGAAGACTGCAACTTCCTCCCCTCTCACCACTAAACAGATTGCACAATCGAATTTGTGCCAGGAGCCAAGCTGGCCAAGCTTGCCAACCTAGCACGAGGCTTCATCCAGCCTGCAAAATCCAGAGTAGCAGTCCTAGTACTATTTAAAGAAAAAAAATGGGGGGATGAGGCTTTGCATTGATTTTTGTGGAATTAATGCTGTGTGCATGGAGAACACCTACCCCCTCCCCCTCATGAAGGACATGCTAAGCCACTTAGCCAAGGGCAAGGTGGTCACCAAACTGTCCTTCAGAGAAGCCTACTATCACATAAGAATCAAAGAAGGAGATGAATGAAAGACAGCCTTTAACTGTCCGCTTGGCAGCTTCCAATTCAAAGTCATACTGTTTGGTCTGCAGGGAGTCCCAGCAATCTTCATACAATTAATGAAATGCTGCATAAGCACCTATACAAAGGGGACCTAGTTTACCTGAACAACATTCTTTTATTCAGCTAAACTCTCGAGGAGCATGTAAAGCTAGTGTGGCAAGTACTGAAAAAACTCCTCACCGTGAAGCTCTATGCAAAGCTGTCAAAATGTGAATTCCATCAAACCTTCCTAGATTACCTAGGTTACCGAATATCCAGCAGAGGGGTGGAAATGGATCCAGGAAAAGTGAAAGTGGTGCTGGACTGACAGCCCCCATGCACCCACAAACAGCTTCAAAGCTTCCTGGGGTTTGCAAACTTCTACAGGCAATTTATCCCAGCATTTGCAGAAGTTGCCCTGCCCCTAACAGAACTGTTAAAAATGTAGTCTCCTCCTGTGAAATCATGGCCGAGCCAACCCTTGCCTGGTCAATGGTCTGCCAAAGAGCCTTTGAGAAATTAAAATGGCTCTTTGCCGAGGAGTCGATTCTCCAACACCTGGACCCAGAACAACAGTTCATCATCCAAGCAGACACCAGCGATGTAGCCATGGCAGCTGTGTTCCTACAGAAGGACCCAAAAGGACAGCTCCTACCCTGTGCCTAGGTGTCCAAGAAGCTCACTGACACTGAAAGGAGGTGGGCCATTTGGGAGAAAGAAGCCTACACAGTCCGCTGGACCCTCCTCTCCTGGTGGCATTTTCTGGAAGGGGGTAAAGTGCCCTTAGGGGTCTGGACTGATCACAAAAACCTTGAAGCTCTAAAAAACCCCAGAAAACTATCTCCCAAACAAATCCACTGGGCAAAATACTTCAGACAATTTAAATTCGAGCTGAAGTACATCCCAGCAGCGAAAAATCTGCTAGCTGATGCCCTATTGAGAAAACCCCAATTTGACAGCCACAAGGAAGAAGTCGTCCACGCCATCATTCCCCCCTTGCAATGACCTGCACAAGTCACCACCAGGGGCCAAACCAAATGACAACCCAATTCCGGGCAGGACAAGCTGACAGCGGCACTGAAAACAACACTTCCAACTGACCCATGGCTCATAGATAATAGAGATATCTTGACCATGAGAGATGGACTGGCTTGGAAGGAATCAAAACTATATGTCCCTACCAGCTTGAGACTGGAAGTGCTACAGCACAGCCATGACTCCCAACTAGCCAGCCTTTTTGTATTCTTGAAAACCCTGCACCTGGCCAGGTGGCAATTTTGGTGGCCAAAAATTAAAGCTGATGTAGAGGACTACATAAAAAGCTGTGCCACCCGTGCTGCCATGAAGATGAGATTTCCTCTAGCAAGTAGCTAGCCCCAGCCGATCTTGGGAGGAAATTGCAATGGACTTTATAGTCGAGTTCCCAGAGAGTGGGGGAAATACAGTCATTTGGACAGTAATTGACTTATTTTCAAAGCAAGCCCACTTTACAGCCTGTTCAAGATTGCCATAAGCGAAAAAGCTGGCAAAGATGTTAATCAAACAGATTTACTGACTGCACAGACTCCTCAGACCGAGGAGTCCAATTCACAGCTAAATTTTGGAGAGAGTTCCTGAGATTGGTCAGATCCACACAAGGACTTAGCTCAGCTTTCCATTTGAGTACGAATGTACCTGCGGAATGAGCGAACTGAGTGGTGGAACAATATATAAGATGTTATGTGGATTACCAACAAGAGAACTGGGCAGACCTGCTGCCATTTGCAGAAGTGGCTTACAACAACGCTGTGCACAGTAGCACCGGATTAAGCCCCTTCCAGGTCACCAGCTGCATGGACTTTATACCCATGCCCGAACTGCCCAGAGTACCCCCCTCCTCCATGACCCTGACTGAGTGGATGGAGTCGCAGAGGAAGGGCTGGGAGAACACTAAAAAAGCACTATCAGAAGCCGCTGAGGCATATAAAAAGCAAATGGACAAACATCGATTTCTTCAGCCTCCCTTCCGTGTGGGAGATCGGGTTTATCTATCAACCAAATACATAAAATTAAAACTGCCTAGTAGAAAGCTGGGACCTATGTTTTTAGGTCCATTCCCAATACTGAAAGTAATTAACCCAGTGACAGTTCAACTTAACCTCCCCCACATTCTACGGAAAGTGCATCCTGTTTTCCACTGTAGTCTGCCGAAGCCAGCCATCGGGTCTAGATTAAGACTGCAGACCAGGGGTGAAATGCTCCCAGTTCGGACCGGATTGCCCGATCCAGTAGCGATGGAGGTGGGTGGTTTGGAGAACCGATAGCAAATATCCCCCCGCCCCCCACATTGCCCAGCTGAGCCACACAATCATCAGAGGCTTTTTTTTAATTTTTAAAAGCATTTTTTCTACAACCTCTTTGGCTGAAAAAATGCTTTTAAAAGTAAAAAAAAGAAGCCTCTGATGATTGCGCGGCTCAGCTGGGATCATCAGAGGCTTTTAAAAGCATTTTTTCTACAACCTCTTCGGCCGAAGAGGTTATAGAAAAAATGTTTTTAAAAGGAAAAAAAGCCTCTGCCAATCAGGCAAGTCAGCTGGGATCGTCAGAGGCTTTAAAAAAAAAAGCCTCTGCCGATCAGGCAAGTCAGCTGGGATCGTCAGAGGCTTTAAAAGCATTTTTTTTACAACCTCTTCAGGTGAAGAGGTTGTAGAAAAATGGTTTTAAAAGTAAAAAAAAAGAGTTGGCCACACCCACTCAGTCATATTACACTCCCCTCCACCAAGCCATGCCCACAGTTCCAGTAGTAACAAATTTTACATTTCACCACTGCCGCAGACTCAACCACCCCCCAACTGTGGTGGTGCAAGGAGAAACCCATTACGAAGTTAAAAAGATTTTAGACTCTAGATTGTAGAGAGGTCGATTGCAATATTTAGTTCATTGGAAAGGGTACCCTTTGTCTGAAGCTTACCTGGGTTAAAAGCTGGGATGTAAAAGCAGACAGGCTAGTGAAACAATTCCATAATAAATATCCTGATAAGCCAAAGGGTCCCCCTGGGGGAGGGGAGAGGTAGTTAGTCTTTTGAATTAACCCCCTGTGTTACTCTCATTACAGGAGACAATCTTTTGATGACTAGCATGGCAGGGGTGGCCTGTCAGGCCTGGAAGCCATCTTTTGCATTAGGCCTTCAGGCCTGGCACATTTAACGCTGTGGGAAACTGGGAGGGGGGATTGTATGAAGCATTATGATTATAACATTGCTTTCTCAGAGAGTCAAGGACACCTTGCCCTACAGCTGGAGGGGTGTGACTAGGAGGCATCTCCAGTTGGGACAGTGCTTTGATTGGACCACGTGATGTTCATGTGGGTGCTGGGCAGGGACTTGGTCTTTCCTTTGGGTGGGGAAAATCTGGAAGCTTTCAGATTCAGGTTTTCCCAGATGTGCCAATATGATACAAGATAGATAGATAGATGATAGAGATGATAGAGATAGATAGATAGATAAATGATAGATGAGAAAGAGAGAAAGAGAGGGGGGGAGGGAGAGGGAGAGAGAGAAAGGTAACAGTTCTATTAATAGATATCTGGTTTCATGACTGTAATAAACTGGTCATAAAATATCACTTACCTGAACCAGAACCCGACGACACAGCCCTGCTTTCACCAAAGATTTGGCCACCCATCGGGCTGCGTAGGCCGCTGATCGGTCCACTTTTGTGTAGTCCTTGCCCGAGAAAGCTCCACCTCCATGGGCTCCCCATCCACCGTAAGTATCCACAATGATTTTCCGGCCAGTAACTCCTGCATCACCCTGCAATATTGCAAGACGAAATGTCCGATATCGTTTTTTACCAAGTGTTTTGGAAAATGTTTCATGATAGCCCCCCCCCCCCCCAAGACCAAGGAAAGCCTTCAAAGATGAAAGAAGATGTCTTTTGTTTAGCTAATAATACTTGCCTCCAGAGGCAAGTGAATTGAAATCCTGTCAAAATTTGGCTTAGGAAATTTTAAATTTCCTTAGGAAACCCTCAAAACAAATCCAACTATGCATGTGTCTCTTAGTGCAGGATCAAAATTATAATGCTTTTGGTCAAACCAATCAAGGGAAGAGAATTCTTCTGCACTACTGTAGCAAAAGTGTAAAGAGGAGCAAACAGGATGATTAGGGAATTGGGGGCTAAAACATAAGAAGAATAGTTACATGAACTGGGCATGGCTAGTCTAATGAAGAGAAGGACCAGGGGAAACATGATAGCATCTTCCAATATTTGAGGGGCTGCCACAGAGAGGAGAGGGTCAAGCTATTTTCCAAGCCACCCGAAGGTCGGACAAGGAATAATGGATGGAAACTGAACAAGGAGAGATTCTGGAAAGACCTGGAAATAAGGAGAGATTTTCTGATAGCGAGGACAATCAACCCATAGAACAGCTTGCCTTCAGAAGTTGTGGGAGCTTCATCACTGGAAACTTTCAAGAAGAGATTGGACAGCCATTTGTCAGAAATGGTGTATGGTCTCCTGCTTGGGCAGGGTGTTGGACTAGATGACCTACAAGGTCCTTTCCAACTCTGTTAATCTAATTCAAACTTGAACTCTCCTGAATAATAGATTCTACTGTCAGACTGTTTTACTATTAGAAAAGGTTTCCTAACTTTCATATAGAATCCACTTGTCTGTCATTTAACTCTGTTATTTTCTATCCAGTACCAAAGTGATAGGGAATAGGATATCTGGCCTTCTTCTGGCTGACATCTTCTCAGGTATCTTCAGAGGCCTATCACATCCTCCTCAATCTCCTCCTTCTTCTAAGACCTTCCCAGTTTCCTCAAAATTCTCTATTTAGGATGTAGTTTCTAGTTGTCTACCATCCTGATCACCGTTCTTTTGAACCTATTCTGGTTTCTCCAGATCCTCATAAAAACGTGGTTTCCCCAAATCGGACACAATACTGACTCATAACTCTATCATTATATGTTGCTTTGTTCAAGGAAATTTGGTAAATAACAAGCCATTTGACAGAACACAGGAGAATTTGATGGATCAGAAAGGAACTCAGAGGCAGATAAACCTGGATTTCTTGAAATCAGATAGTGTGGGTCAGTATATCTGGGGCAAGGGGTGCCTCCAAGCTCTAAGATGGGTCTCCAGCATTAATCCAGAGGGAAGTCATGTTTTTGGTTAAAAAAAATAAGAATCTAGAAATATTTATTTATCCTATTTAGAGACATCCATTTCCCGCATTGCTACAACAGGTGACTCTACAGGTAATCCTTGATTTACAACAGTTCATTTAGTGACTGTTCAAAGTTACAATGGCACTGAAAAAAGGGACTTATGACTGTTCTTCACACAACCACTGCAGCATCCCCATAATCTACATGATCAAAATTCACATGCCAAGCTACTGACTCATATTTATGATGATTGCAGCATCCTGAGGTGATCCCCTTTTGTGACCTTCTGACAAACCAAGTCAATGGGGAAGCCAGATTCCCTTAACAACTGTGTTATTAACTTAACGCAGTGGTGCAGTGATTAGAATGCAATACTGCAGGCTACTTCTGCTGACTACCAGCTACTTGCAGTTCAGCAGTTCGAATCTCACCAGGCTCAAGGTTGACTCAACGTTCCATCCTTCTCAGGTCAATGAAATGAGGACCCAGATTGTTGGGGGCAAGAGGCTGACTCTGTAAACTGCTTAGAGAGGGCTGTAAAAGCACTAAGGGCTAAGGGCGATTGCTATTAGCAATTGCAGTGATTCACTTAACCACTGGGGAGAGAAATGTCGTAAAATGGGGCAAAATTTACTTAACAAATGTTTCACTTAGCAGCAGAAATTTTGGTCTCAATTGAGATTGTACGTCGAGGACTGCCTGTATTGGGTCCAATATAAAAAGGTGACTTTGACAGTTCAGGAAGGTGTTAGGCAAAAGGCGCACCTGTGGCCCTCCAATGACAAAACGGCCACTAGGTTGAAGGTGGTAAACGGTATTGTCATCCAAGTAGTGGGCTGGCACCACGGCTTTGATCACGTGTTCTTGCAAGGCCTTGCGCATGGAGTCCAAGGAGATACCTTCATCATGCTGCACGGAGATGACAATGGTATGAACCCGCACAGGGATGACTGCTCCATCTTCCTGGACGTATTGAACTGTGATCTGAAAACAAATGACAAAAGGGAGATTTAGACTGGGCCGGAAAGAGAAAGGAATGTAAGAAACCTTTGGTTGTTTGCAAGATGATTAAAAGGATGGAGGATTGCCGTTCTTCAGATTCAAATAAACATTTCTCTCTGATTGATGGAGATTTTCTGTCAGCCAGGTCACAGTTGTCCTAAAGGTGCTGCTTTTTCTCAAGAGACACCTGGGACTTTCTGATTTTTCTTTGAAGATGTTTCGCTTCTCATCCAAGAAGCTTCTTCAGCTCTGATTCTTTGGAGTTGTTTTGCTTCTTCATGAAATATCTTCAAAGAAAAAATCAGAAAATCCAGTTGCTTCTTGAAAAATCACCTTTGGGATTTCTCTGTGGTGACCCAATACTTGTTGGGATTACATTATATCCCACTGCTACAATCGTATGCTGTGTTGGCTCTCCTTAATGTTTTCTGCCTGGCTAAACAAGTCCTTATAGGTGGAGTGGGATAGATGATTGGTTAATAAATAGCTAGTGGAAAGTAATGTCCTTCTCTGTTCATATATACTGTGAACTCCTGCTACTCTAAAAAGTGTGCACAAAGAAAAAAAAACGAGAAGTGGCTGGCATTGATATCAAAATCATTTACAAATATCTGATGGGATAAGTGAGAGTTATGTACAACCTTGACTCACACAGATGGAAGGCACAGAAGTTGTTAATTGTCACCAGATGAGTTTACATTGCAATGTAACAAGGAATACAGGTGCAACCCCAGAAGCAGGAAGAGAATTATCCTCAAGTTACAGTTGTGATCAAAATTATTCAACCCCCACTGAAATTGAGTGTTTTGGCCAGTTTGACATTGATTTTGATAATTCAGTCATCTTGCTTACATTTACATCAAAGAGGCACTTGTAGGTCAGACAAATATAACATAACATTTATAATGAAATAACCACAAATGTCGTTTCTGTGCTCACATCATTATCAGTTTTATTCAACCCCCAAGTGACATTCAATCTTAGTACTTAGTACAACATCCTTTTACAGTTATAACAGCTTTTAAACGTGAAGCATAGCTTGACACAAGTGTCTCGCAGCGATCTACGGGTATCTTCGCCCATTCTTCATGGGCAAAAGCCTCCAGTTCAGTCACATTCTTAGGTTTGCGCACTGCAACTGCTTTCTTTAAGTCCCACCAGAGGTTCTCAATCGGATTTAAGTCTGGTGACTGCGATGGCCACTCCAAAATGTTCCAGCCTTTCCTCTGCAACCATGCTCTAGTGGACTTGGAAGTATGCTTGGGATCATTGTCCTGTTGAAAGGTCCAACGTCTCCCAAGCCTCAGGTTTGTGATGGACTGCATCACATTTTCATCCAATATCTCCTGGTACTGAAGAGAATTCATGGTACCTTGCACACGCTGAAGCTTCCCTGTACCTGCAGAAGCAAAACAGCCCCAAAGCATGATTGACCCTCCGCCATGCTTCACAGTAGGCAAGGTGTTCTTTTCTTCAAAGGCCTTGTTCTTCCTCCTCCAAACATAGCGTTGATCCATGGGCCCAAACAGTTCTAATTTTGTTTCATCAGTCCACAGAACACTATCCCACAACTTTTGTGGTTTGTCCACATGACTTTTGGCATACTGCAGTCAACTCTTCTTATTCTTTGGAGACAGCAAGGGGGTGCGCCTGGGAGTTCTGGCATGGAGGCCTTCATTACGCAGTGTGCGCCTTATTGTCTGAGCTGAAACTTCAGTACCCACATCTGACAAATCTTTTCTCAGTTCCTCAGCAGTCACACGGGGACTTTTCTCCACTCTACGCTTCAGTTAGCGCACAGCAGTCGAAGTCAGCATCTTCTTTCTGCCATGACCAGGTAGCATTTCAACAGTGCCCTTTGCTTTGAATTTGCGAATGATGCTTCCTATGGTGTCTCTTGGTATGTTTAACATCTTTGCAATCTTCTTATAGCCATTGCCCTTCCTGTGAAGAGAAATCACCTCTTCTCTTGTCTTCCTGGACCATTCTCTTGCCTTCACCATGTTTGTAACCACACCAGTAAATGTCTAGAAGGAGCTGAGTATCACAGTCATTTTAAAGCTGCCTAATTGGTGCTTGTTATGCTTGATTGCTGCTCGGTGACATCCACAGGTGTTTTCAATACCTGATCGAAAACACCTGAATGAATCTCTGTTCTTCAGAGTGGTAGTCTTTAAGGGGTTGAATAATTGTGTCAATGAAGAAACCACAAAAGAAATATTTACTACTGTATTACAAAAACAATTGATGTCATTTTAGTTGCATTTGGTTCTGTAAAACGTCCTTGTAGGATTTCATTCTGAATACAATTACAAATGTACACTATAGTCCCTAAACCCCTTTACAGCATTGGGGGTTGAATAATTTTGATCACAACTGTATGAACATCCATGCAAAAATCTGTTCAGTTAGTAGAGAGAAAGATTTTAATTTTATCCTGTAGATATACACCTTGTCAGACAGGTGCTATGAAGTTGACTCAACACAGAGAAAAGTAAAATTTTACACTTAAGCAAGAAGAACCAAATGTATAGGTACAGATTAGGTGAAACTTGGATTGGAGTCCTAGTAGACAATCACATAAAAATGAGCCAGCAGTATGCTGCAGAAGCCAAAAAAGCCAACACAGTTCTAGGCTGCATAAACAGAGGGATAGAATCAAGATCGTGTGAAGTGCTAATACCACTTTATAATATCCTAGTAAGACCACATACTTGAAATACTGCATCCAGTTTTGGACACCACAATATAAAAAAGATGTTGAGACTCTAGAAAAAGTGCAGAGAAGAGCAACAAAGAGGATTAAGGGACTGGAGGCTAAAACATATGAAGAACGGTTGCAGGAATTGGGTATCTCTAGTTTAATGAAAAGAAGGACTGGGGTGACATGATAGCAATCTTCCAATATCTCAGGGGTTGCCACAAAGAAGAGGGAGTCAAGCTATTCTCCAAAGCACCTGAGGGCAGGACAAGAAATGATGGATGGAAACTCATCAAGGAGAGAAGCAACCTAGAACTAAAGAGAAATTTGTTGACAGTTAGAACAATTATTCAGTGGAACAACTTGCCTCCAGAAGTTGTAGGTGCTCCATCACTGGAGTTTTCCAAGAGATTGAACAGCCATTTGTCTGAAATGGTATGGGGTCTCCTGCTTGAACAGGGGGCTGGACTAGAAAGCAGCCAAGGTCCCTTCCAACTCTGTTATTCTGTAATAGACAAAAGCCCAGCCCAGCCCTCTCACCTGTCTTGAGGAATGAACTCATAGCTCTTCCAAGAGCATCTCTTTGATCCAATCCAACTCCAGTATCCTTAGTTTTCCTTTCTCTTTTCCTCAAGCTTATCACATATGATCCTAACCTCTAGTGTTGCCACACAGATTGGCTCTAAGCCTTTAGAGAATGAAGCATTGGGGTTGATCTGAACCTACCTGGGTTTTGGAGTCTGGTCGAAGCCAAGGGAGGACTCCATTGCGTCTCAGCTCGGCCATTTTGGCATTCAGCTTGTGAGCAAGGATAATTGTTAAAGGCATGCATTCTTCTGTTTCATCAGTTGCGTAGCCAAACATCAGGCCCTGCATTTAAGGAAGATGGTAGTATTCTTTAGTACTTTGCTAGCTGCCTTGAGTCTTCGGAGAAAGGCAGCACACAAGTTGAAGAAATAAATAAATTAATTAATTAATTAAAGGAAAAGAAAAAAGAAAATAAATTGCAAAGGAACCTATACTTTTTTGGTCTTCTATAGTACCATAGATCTTTCCTGTTCATTAACCCCTTGCAGTTCCTGGCTATTCTTCCTTCCTTCCTTCCTTCCTTCCTTCCTTCCTTCCTTCCTTCCTTCC
>WNWU01000394.1:2704609-2805394 GCA_012654045.1 Ptyas mucosa | reverse complement strand
TTAGTATCAATCACAGCAGTGAGATCTTCTGCAACATTTTGAATTCTGGCTGTAAGTTTATTTTCTGTATCACTCAATGCTCCTTGAATAACCTGCTGTATCATTTCAATTGTTAAAGTCTGAGTCTCTTGTACTTTAGGAGTATGAGCAGGAGAGCTTCCAGCACTGGATGAGCCTTTTGCTGGGACTGTTTTTACTGGGGGAGGTTTTGTAGCCATTTTGAAGAGAGTTTATCTTTTCCCTCCTCCTTCTTTTGTTTACTTTCTTTCCTTCTTCCTGTATTCTTAAAGTTTCTTTTTTAATTAAAAAGCAGCCAAATAGTCCAAATTCTTAAAAGCCAACAAACAGTTCTTTAAAGAAAATGAAAAAGAAAATCCTCCTTCTAGCAAATCTTTAACAAAAGAAAAGTTTCTTTGAAGCTATGCCAGTAATCAGTTCACTTTCACTTTCCCAGCCACTCAAGCTTCAATCGCCATTTCCCCCCCCCCTTTTTTACTTTGTAACTTCCGAAGGAGGCAATCCACACAAATAAGGAAGTTAAGCAAAATACTTGCTATTAAAGTCCTCCTGGCTGATCCCGTCTGCTTATTGTTGTTGGTTTAGATTTAATTGTTTCAAAAAAGAATCCAGCAGATGCGGTCGCGGCTTGTAAGTCTGCCGAGGCAGAGACGTTCCCGGTCTGGAGCACTTGGCTGGCTTCTGGGGAACTCAGCCTTTCACCCCCACAGAAATCCTTCTGGGGGGCTTTGGCGAGCTCTACCCCCACCAGCCGGCTCTTTGCTTCTCCCTTTTGCCCTGGGAGAAGTTTTCAAACCTCCCAGCTGCGTTGGATTGCAGCACGGGGGTTTTAACAAAACCGCGGAGTGGGCGCGCTAATTAAGGCGCCACCCAGGCTCGCGGAGCCGCCGGAAGTCCCAGAAGTAGCTTGTTGGGTTTTTTTGTATTAATTTTTTTTTATTTTTAAAATAACATTACAAACAGCATATACAATACTTCACCCTGTGCTATACATAAGAAAGGAAGATTCGGTTCTTCGGATATATCCTCATGATCGCCAAAATCCACGTTCTCGGGGTACAGGTACCGAAGAGTCCAATTTTCCAAAGGCATATTCCACGAATGGTTTCCAAATTTTCCAGAAAATATCTTCTTTATAATTACCATTTCTAATTTTAATATCACATGTCATTTTCTCATTTAAAGCTAATTTCCACATTTCGCAATACCACTCTTCTATTCTAAAATTCACATCTAATTTCCAATATCTAGCTATTATAATTCTACCCATTATAATCATAATTCTAATCAATTCTTTCTCGTATTTTGTTGGTTCTATTTCCTTAATTATCAACAGTAATATGGTTTCTGGTCCCAATATTATTGCTTTCCCCGTCGTTTCAAACATGATTTTCTCCAATTGATGCCAAAACTTTTTAACTTTATCACATTTGTATCACATATGTTTGTAAGTCCCTAATTCCATATCACATCTCCAACATTTTTTACTAATTTTATCATCCATCTGTGACAGTCTTAATGGAGTCAAATACCATTTCCAAACAACCTTATAATTATGCTCTTTAATCCTTACAGATAAAGTCTTCATAATTCTACTCTTCCAATTCACATTCCAATCTGAATCTGATATTTTAATATTAAGTTCTTTTTCCCAATTCATCTTCATCACCCTTTGTGGTTTTCCATCAAAATTTATAATCTTATAAATCTTACTAACGAGTCCCTTTAGCCCAGTTTCATCTTTCATAATTTGAGATACTAAATGTTCAAATTCAGTTTTACTTCTACTTATCGAACAATTATCTCTTACTTTCTTAGTCCATTTTTCTATCTGTGTTTTTTCAAACCAACCTAAACCCAATTTTTCAATAATTTCTTTTTTCCTCCTTTCATTTTCTAAAGTTTTTAACCAATCTATTATAATTTCTATATTTTCATCTTCAATTACCTTATCACGACTTATATTAGTTTTAATTGGCCAATTTTCAATTGTCTTCCCCAAGAAAATTATATCTGGAATTAAAATTTTAACAAATTTATTCCAAATTTTACTCAGTCCTTTTAACCAATAGCTATTAATTACACATTTTGATTTTGCTTTATCTAAAAACCATGCTGAGCCAAATCTCTTGATATCTTTTAATTCTAAGTCTCTCCAATGACTATCTTCACCTTTAAATATTTTTACCACAATCCGAATAGCATAGGCCCAATAATAGTTGAGTAATTTGGAGATTCCTAATCCACCTTCCTTTTGATTTTGATACCACATTTTCTTCACTAATCTAGGTCTATTCCCACCATTACAAAATTTATCCAATTTCTTCTGATATCCTTCTCTGTCAAATTTAATGGTAGCATCTCAAATAAAAAATTAAACTTTGGCAACAACATCATCTTCTTGCAACTTCTGCCAAACCAAGACAACTTTATCATTTTATATTTATCTATCTTTTTCTCAATTTCATTCATCACCACATCATAATTTAGTTTTTTCATTTCTTTAACTTTGAGTGAAATTGTTATGCCCAAATATTTCAGTGTATTTTTAATCCTTATCCCAAATTGTTCTTGCATATTCTCCCGCTCATTACCATTATTATCCATTAATAATTCAGATTTTGACCAATTTACTTTCAAACCTGTCATTTCCTCAAATTCTTTCAAATGCTTATGTATCTTTTTCAAATCTTTCTCTATGTCCTTCAAAATAATCAAAGTATCATCCGCATACAGATTTATCTTATATCCCTTATACCCTTCCAATTCCTCATCTTTTTCTATCATTTTGGTCAAAATTTCCATAGCTAATAAAAATAATGTTGGAGACAAGGGACATCCTTGTCTCGTACCCGCTTCCAATCTTATCTCTTCTGTCAACCTTCCATTCACCTTCACTCTTGCACTACTTTTTTGATACAATTTTGACATAACATGTATAAACTTATTACCAAAATCTAATACCTCAACAATTGTCTTAATAGTTTCCCATTGTACAGAGTCAAAAGCTTTAAAAATATCTAATGATACTATACCTATTTTGTCACCATTATATTCAGCAACATCTATAATATTTAATACTCTTCTAACAATATCACTCATATATCTACCCTTCACAAAACCTACTTGGTTATAACTTATATATTTATCTATAAATCTACTTAGTCTATTACTTATAATGGCGGTAAATATCTTTGCATCTTGATTAATTAAGGAAATGGGCCGATAGGACTCAATCCTTTCTAAATCTTTATCTGGTTTAGGGATTATGGATATCACTGTTCTATTCCATGACAACGGAACTTCTCCACCATGTAAAATTCCATTAAATAATTTTTGCAATTTTGGTATTATTATTTCCTTAAATTCTTTATAAAACTCAGCAGATAATCCATCTTCACCAGGGGCTTTCCCTAATTTTATTTTTTGTATTACTCCATTAATCTCATCTTGTGTTATATCTTCTTCCATCAAGTCTTTATATGTTTGGTCAATTTTCACAGCATGTTTTTCTAAGTAACTTCTTAGTTTTTCCCGATCAATTAATTTTTTTGAATATAAATTTTGAAAAAAGTTCCTAACCACTTCGCATTTTTCTAATTTTTTATAACATCTTATACCTTTATCATCTATCAAGACTCCAATTTCTCTCTTCTCTCTTTTATTCTTCGCCATCCTTGCCAGTAACTTAGAGTTTTTATTACTAAATTCAAAGAAATTCCTGTTTAGATATCTCATATTCTTTTTTACCAATTCTATATCCTCTTCTATCAATTTATTTTTTAGCAAATTTAATTCCTTCAAAAAAATTTTTTCTTTAGTGAGCAAAAATTGATTCTCCAATTCCTTAATCTGGCTTTTATCTTTTTTGATTTTATTTTTATAATTTCTATATTTTCTGCTTGATAACTTGATACTTTCCCCTCTGAACACTGCTTTCATTGCATCCCAAACAATTTCAAATTTAACCTCTCCATTATCATTCAATCTCCAACATTCTTCCCATTTTTTAAATATCCATTTTTTATCCTCCTCATTTTTATACAGTTTTTCATCATATCTCCAACTTCCTTTTTTTTCAAAATTAAAATCTATTTCCATCGTAACTTCTGCATGATCAGAATCTTTAAAAATTCCCACATCTATTTTATCCACATTATTCAAGAAATCTTTAGAAACCAAAATATAGTCAATTCTTGAATATGTATTATATATCTTAGAATAAAAAGTGTACACTCTTTCAGTTCCTTTCACTTCTCTCCAGACATCCACCACGCCATTTCGAAGTATCCACTTATTTAAAGTCCCTATTTTATTTGCTCCTCTGCAATGAGTGGGGTTGGTACTATCTATTTTATCTCTAATTAAATTAAAATCCCCAGCCACAATTACTTTCCCTACACTTTCAATTTCCAAAATTTTAGTTATTTTTTCAAGAAATTCTTTTTGTTTCTCATTCGGTAGATATAAATTACCCAGTGTCACTTTTTCCTCATTAATATTTCCCACAATTATTACATATCTTCCTTCATCATCCACAATTACTTGTTTTTTTCCAAAATATATCCTATCTGATATCAGTGTTGCAACTCCTCTAGCTTTTGAAGTTCCAAAAGATTTTTCATAAATTTGCATACCCTTTATGTACATTTTATTTGAGTCTTCAGATTTCTGATGGGTTTCTTGCAAGAATAATATATCTGGTAAATCTCTTTTAATTTTAAGTTCCAATTGTCTTCTCTTAATCTGATTCCCTGTGCCCTTCACATTCGATGTCATTATTTTTTATTAAACCCATTTAAACTGTAACTTTTTTAATCCTTTCCCCTCCTCTTCCTTTCTGTGCCCAGATCCCAACCCCAATCTCCCACATTCCAAACAACATTCAGCATAAAAAAAAAGAAAATAATAAAAAAAATAAAAAAAGACAAAAGACACAACAAACATTAAATAACAAACAATCTTCGTCCCCCACATCCTCAATTGGATTCCGCCTCTATAAAGAGAGTGGGGGAGAGGGGACGTACTAATGGTCGGGTCACTTCTTTCGGGCAGTCTACTTAAGTTCATCTCTCAAAAAAAAGGGTGGTAACTTTTCCCCGCACTCAGCTTCCTGCGATTCTTTTTCAAGATCCTTCAGTTTCTTATCCGTTCCATCTCCCATTATATCATCATGACTTTTCTTTTGTTCAACCATCACAGGTGAGATTTCCTTCCGCTTTAACCCTTTAGGGTCTTGTCCTCCAGCAGCCCCTTTTTCTTCTGGTGTTGATGTTTTTACATATGTTCCATCCATCTTAAGCATTTGATCTTTTATCTCTGTTATGTCCTCATACTTTACAATCAGTCCAAGTTTATGTAAATATGACACTGCATATGTTTCCAAAGTAATTGTTTGCATTCTTCCTTTATTAAAAAATTTTAGTTGCTGTGGTGGCCTCCAGTTATATTTAATTCCATTGTCTCTCAGAACCTTTGTAGTTGGTTTCAAAAAGAATCTCCACGCTCTTTCTACTCTTGATATATCCGGAAAGACTTGAATAATTTTCTCCTCAAATTTCAGAGCTTCACCCATCTCTCTCACTTTCACCATCACTTCCAATTTATCACTAAGATTTGCAAATCTGACAAGTACATTTTTATTTGAGCCATTTTGTCTTTTATATCCAATTCTAAAAATGCTTGCCAGATCTGTTGCTGTAAATGTGAGTTGTGTATCGAGATCATTAAGCCATTTTAAAACTCATTGTTTCAGATTGTCTACTTTTTCTTCTTGAATTCCTTGAATAACCAGATTATATTTCCTTGATTCTTCTTCTAAAAGACAGATTTTTTTATCTTGTTGTTCATTTTTTAAAAAAGATTTCTCCAATTTGCCGATCGATCTTTGCATCATGTGCGTGAATCTGCTCGATTTCATCTTTAATAGTTGTCATTTCTACTGTTTGCTTTGCAAAATTTTCATTCATTTCTTGCTTCATTCTTTTAATTTCCAATGTCATATTATCCATTCTATCTAACAGTCCTGATATCTTTTCACCAATTTTATTTAAGGCCACAGCAACTTGTTGCATTTCTAAAGATTGTTGGGTCGCCGTATTTTAATAAGTTTTTAATTATCCACTTTTGTCAAGAGGGTCTTTGATGAAGATTAAGGGACAGCAATTCCTAATTGAAGCTGAGACAGCTTATTATTGCACTCAAAAGGGCCAACAATAGAAGTTTATAACTCTCAGTTCAACTTGCGTAATTTCCTTAAGGAAAAAAAACCCTAACATCCGTTGGAAGGCACTGCCCAGGAATGCGTTTTGCCACTTCGGCTCAGGCACTTTCACAAACAAAAGATCAGCTTAAAATTCACGTATTCTTCCAAAAGAAAAAACCTTTCCACCAGTCTTTAATGTTCCGTGCCTTTGCCCCACAGCGAAAACAAATGCAGATCGCGATGATAATGAGAACAAAAAGCAGCTATTTGCTCCGAATACAAAATCGCGACTGCCTATCTAGTCACCCCTCACTCCTTCCACTTTCCCACGCTATGAAAAACTTCAAAATTCGAGTGGTTCGGGTGACCTATCGATTCCAAAGTCAGTCTACTGGGTCAGTAGCTCTTCCGATACAATTTATAAAATTTTGGCTCCTATCGGTGCATTTCAAACACTTTAATCCACATTTATCTTCCGTGAAATGCCCTGCGAAGCGGAGAAAACGTCCTCACATCACCACGGCCATAACCACGCCCCCCCAGAAGTAGCTTGTTGTATACCACTGAATCAAAGGCTTTACAGAAGTCTATATAAATTGCATTTATTGAGTTACCCTGGTCAAATTTTGAAGTCCATATGTTTTTGCAGTGTAATAGTTGCAGATTGGAGGACAATTTTTTTCTAAAGCCAAATTGCTTGTTAGAGAGTAGGTTATTAGTCTCTAAGTAGAGGGTAATGGATTGGTTTATGATTGATTCCATGACTTTGCAAGTGACACAACATAATCAGATTGGTCTGTAATTATCAACTAGGCTGGGATCACTCTTTTTGAAGATAGGGATGACCGTGGCTAGTGACCATAAGTTAGGTAAGGAGCTGGTTCTGAAAGATATTTCGTAGATTATGCTAAGTGGTTCTGCTGTGGTGGAGAGCTTCTTTAGGAAGTAGGCATATAATCCATCAGGGCCAATCCATAGAGATGGTTTTAGGTTGCATAGTGCCTTTTCAATGGCATCTTCTGTGAAATTGACATGTAGTAGATCGTTGTGAATAGTTGGGAAATGAGGGGCTGTCAGAAGTGTTTGAAGATCAAGCCCAATAACTCCAGTACACAAATCAGGTGTTGAATCATCAGTTCTTTATTTACAGCATGTCTATCTCCTACAGGTAATCAGCTGGAACTGAGACAGACCACGTGAATGGACTTTAAGTACCCATGGGGCGGAGTTAAAGGTAAGGAGGGGTAGAGGGGTGAGAGGGTCTGTGGAGGTTAACTCTTGCAGGTACTCACTCACATAATCAGTCATTTACACATGACAAAACCCCCTCTAAATGCCTGATCTAGAAGTTTGGTTGAGGCGACTATGAGGAGAGATTTCTACAGGTGGATACCCAACCTTGAGGTTAAGTAAGCGTATTGTTTGCTTTGCAGTGGCTTGGTTAGTATGTCTGCCGTTTGTTCCTCTGTTTCGCAATGTATAGACTCTATGAAGCCAATACTAGAAAGCTGTCTGATATGCTTGTGTTTGATATCAATGTTCCTCAATCTCTGGCCTACTGTGTCTGCCTTTGATATCTCGATGGCTGCCCTGTTGTCCTCGTGAATGGTAATTGGGTATGTAGGTTCAGCCCAGATGTTGGAGAGCAGGTCATCAAACCAAATTAAGTTATTGGCGGCCTTGGATAAGCATATGAACTCAGCTTCAGTAGTGGAGGTGGCTACCAGGTTTTGCTTGCCCATGTACCAATGTACTGGGCTGTCATTGAGGAAGAATATGTATCCTGATGTGCTCTTTCTGCTTTTTACGTCCCCAGCCCAGTCAGTGTCAGTGTAGCATGTTAATGTTGGCTCGTTTGAGTTTTTTGGCTCCAAGCGTAGGTAAGCATCTGAGATGTACTTTAAGTACCTGAGTATTTTCTTGATAGCTTCCCAGTGGTATGTAGTGGGATTGCCTACGTGCCTGGATAGTAGAACTGACGGGCAAGGCGATGTCAGGCCTTGTCCAGTTTGCAATATACAGCAGTAAGCCTATAGTAGACCTGTAAAGAGTGTTATCGTTGAACGCTTCCGCTTCGTTATACATGTTCTTTAAGAAGTCTGGCTGCATTGGAGTATCACAGGGTTTGGCATCAAACATATTACATTTGTGTAGGAGTTCTAGAATTTTGTCCTTTTGTGATAGCCGGAAGACCTTGTCAGTTTTGGTGATTTGTAGCCCTAGGTACTTGTCCACTTTTCCTAATATTTTCAGGGAGAAATGTTTCCCTAGCTCATCGGCAAAGTTATTGCATTTGCGTGTCTGGTCACTAATGTACAATATGTCATACACGTAAACAAGTACATATTCAATGGAATCACCTACTTTCTTGATGAAGAAACAGTTGTCTGCAGACGTGGCAGAGAAGCCCATTGACCTTAGAATTTTGGCTAAGCATTCGAACCATCTTTTCCCTGATTGTTTTAGCCCATATAGGCTTCTGTTTAGGAGCCATGTCTCCCCTTTTTGTGTACCTTTGCTGGGAGGGGCTCTGACATAAATTTCCTTGTCAAGTTCTGCATGCAGGTATGCGGTTTGTACATCGAATTGGTGTACTTTGAAACCTAGTATGGATGCTATCATTAATGCACATTTGATGCTCTCAACTCTGACTGTTGGAGAGTATGTGTCAGTGTAGTCTTCTGGGTACTTTTGCGCGAATCCCTGTGCTACTAATCTAGCTTTGTACAATACTTTATTACCATCTAATGCCTTGACCTTGTAGACCCACCTGGTACCAATTGGGGTCTTGTCCTTTGGAACCTTAGTTGGGGTGTATATATTTAACTCCCTGAGACTACTCATCTCTCTCTCCATTGCTTGCTCCCATTTGGCCCTTTCTCCCTCGGGTAGTTTTAGCACTTCTTCATATGTGTTAGGGGTTAGGTAGTTAGTGTGCATGGATAAAACATAGTCTTCCAGTTTCTTTGGGGCTCTGTTTCTGTTTGCCCTAACTGGCCTATTTGGTGGTGTTTCTGTGTTGTGTAAGTATCTGGCCTCCTTCTCTGTGAGTGAGTCTAGCTTTATGTTTGGGTGGTTTTCTTTCCACTCCCCGATTTCTATTCCCTGGTGCTTTGGTTTGACTTTCCCCTGTTCCCCGTTCTCTTTTTTGACTTGGCCTACCTCGCCTTGGTTGTTATTGGGTTGTTCCTTTTTGGGGAATACCTCATTTAGATGTATCTTAGACCAGTTGGAGTTTTCATGGAAGACTGCTGTTCGGGACACTATAAATTTATTGTGATTATCTATGAATCTGTATCCCTTGGTCCCCGGCTCATATCCCATAAATCTCAACCTTCTCGATACCTTGTCCCCCATGCGTCGTAGCTGTTTTGGAATGTGTATATCTGCTGTAACCCCAAATATGTGTAAATGTGCTATTTGTGGTTTTCTCCTATACATTAATTCGTATGGAGTTTTGTCTATTACACTAGACCACAATCTATTCAAGGTGTAGTTTGAGTAAATGAGTGCTTCTGACCAAAAATGTTGTCCTAACCCTGCGTCCTCTAAGGCACACCTCATCATGGTTTGCAAGGTACCATTTTTTTGTTCTACCACCCCATTCTGAAAGGCAGAAAAAGGCGAGGATGTGAAGTGCAATACCCCATGTGTTTTTAACCAATGTGAAAAATCCCTTGATAGGAACTCAGAACCCCGGTCTGTCATTATCTGTTTTATTTTGGTGTTGTGCTATATCTCTAGTCTCTTGTAAATTTTTTTGAACTTTTGGTATACCTCGTTCTTATGTTTGAGAGTGTATATGAACCCATAACGACTAAAGTCATCAACAATCAGGAAGAATCTCTTTTTGTATTTAATGGATGGTCTTAGGGGGCCCACTAGGTCCATATGTACTAGTTGGAAAATGGAGTTAGTGGTGCGTACTGATTTTTTTGGTCTGGGTTTGGTCTTGAGTTTGGAACATTTACACACAGAACACTCAAGATAGTTTTCACAATTTTTTATATTTAGGCCTTCAGAACAGTTAACCATTTTTTGTATGACAGGGAAGCTACTGTGCTCCAACTTTCTATGCAAGAGGTGCGCACAGTTGTCATGTATGGGTTTCCCTATTTTTTTAAATTTTTTATTTATATTTATATGCCGCCCTTCTCCGGAGACTCAGGGCAGCTTACAATGCGTTAAGCAATAGCCTTCATACTTTTGTATATTTATACAAAGTCAGCTTATTGCCCCCACAAACCCGGGTCCTCATTTTACCCACCTTAGAAAGGATGGAAGGCTGAGTCAACCTTGAGCCTGGTGAGATTAGAACTCACAGTAATTGCAGGCAGCTGGATGTTAAATGCTGCCTTAATAGGAGGCATTAGCCTGCTACGCCACTCAGGCTCCTATTGAAGGCTTCTCCCTATCAGGTGGTTCATGAGTGTTCAAATAATCAAGTGTGGGTTCGCAGTTAACTCCCTCTATTTCCCCATTGCCACCCTTATCACCTTTGTTGGTTACATTGTCTACCTTGGTATTTAGATTAGGATTTACACTTGAGTGAGCATCATTATCTGGATGGAAGTATGGTAGGCCTCCACTGACTATGGTCCTTCCTACGTTTTTGCCTTCCCTAGTTATGTGTATCTTTCCTTCCTTGAATGTAATCTCGATGCCGTTATCCCTACTTAGTTTCAATGTGGCGATTATGTTATAAGGTATTTCTGGCACAAGTAAAACCCCCTCTATCACTCCTATTCCTGGTATGTACATGCCCCCTTTTCCGGTTACCAAAATGTTATTCTGGTTCGCCACTTTGATTATGAAGTTCTCTTTGGTAAAGGATGTGAGTAATTTTGGGTTGTATGTAGTATGGTTTGTCACCCCTGAATCTAAGAGCCACGTGTTCTCTTTCTTGGCTTGGTTAATGGTATGCCCCAAGCCCATACAGTGATCCTGTTTGACTTTCTCTGGAGCTGTCCCTGTGTCCCCTTCTGTCTCTTGGGTTGGGAGAGTCCCTACACCTGTGTCTGTTGTCTGGTGAGTGTCTGTCTGGAAATCTTGGTCTATGGTTTAACTTGTCCCTGCGATAGGAACGATCCCTATCTCTTGTATTTCTGAGGCAATCCCTCTTATAATGGTTTCGGGAGCCACACAGAAAACATTCTGTTGCATTGTGATCTCTGCTTTAGAATTCTACTCTTTTGGCTGGTTTGTGGTCTCTGCGACATAGTGAGCGATCCTTCCTTAGGTTGTCCTCAGCTATCAATTTGTTGGTCAGTGTTTCTAATGTGAGTTGCTCTAAGTTAAGGCTGTCTAGCTGCGTAATGAAGTTGTCCCAACCGGGGTCTAGGGAATTAATAATAATGCTTATCATGCTTCCCTCAGTTATTATTTCACCCCTCTGTATTAGTTCGGCCCTAGTGGCATTTAATGTTAGTAGGTGCTCACTCATAGAGGTCCCTGCCTTGTGTCTGGCTGAGTGAAATTCTCTGGAAATTTTGATGGTAGTGGCTATGCTCTTACTGTAGAACAGGCTGAACATTTTGTGTATCAGTTCTGAAACAGTTAGGTGATGGCTGATGCTAGGGTATATGCTGAGTGAAATGCTAGCTATCAACATGTAATACGCCTTATGATGCATGCAGTCTAATTCAAAAGTCCATGGTTTTTCAGGAGGATCAGTGATCAGGAATAGCAAATTCTCCTTTAAGAGGATGACTTGGAGTTGTTGGTTCCACTCTAAGAAATTTGTCCCATCTAATCTTAACTTTGGAAAGTCGGTTGGCAATGTCCCTGTGTTGTAAGTGACATTACTTACAGGAAGTTGCTGTCCATGGTTTTGTGCGTAAGGGAACTTGCAATATGGCAAGGGGATGCTTGGTGTGAGTCTGTACTGACTTGCTTCTATAGTCTTTTCTTTGCTTTTTGTAGGTGGATTCTGCGCATGCTCCGGATTCATTCTCATCCAGGACTCATCGGGAAAGGAGCTTGTGCCTGTAGCTCCTGGATGAAGGCCCCACTCGCCTGGATGGACCTTCAGCTCAGTCTTGAGTGGCCTCGTGTAGTCGAAGGTCACTCGGGCCACCGTCTGAATCGCCGGGATGCTCCTCGGATCGGCTTGGAAGATCAGAAGGCCTGCGGTGGTCA
Organism: Ptyas mucosa; assembly: GCA_012654045.1. Taxonomy (NCBI): domain Eukaryota; kingdom Metazoa; phylum Chordata; class Lepidosauria; order Squamata; family Colubridae; genus Ptyas; species Ptyas mucosa. The sequence goes on along the minus strand of WNWU01000394.1, from coordinate 2,793,033 downwards.
CGTGAAGATCCAGGTGGCCTGGTCCGGCGTGGAAATTGCAGGCAGGGATTGAGCCAAAGTCCACGTTCGTCGGTGGCTCCAGGTGTCTCAGCTGGGATTGTCGGGCTGGTGAGTAGTTATTTCGTCCCTTGTATTCCGGCGCAAGTCTTGGTGTGGGCATGGGGAGGCCCTCAGCGGGGTGCAGTTGGTGTGGTGCCCATGTCGTGGTGACTGTGCTTCCCGGGTAGTTGTCGGCGGTGGTTTCTTGCGTGTCGGTAGTTTCTTCGGGCCCCTTCGGGATGTCAGGGTACATGCCCGGAACCTTTATTTTTGTCCCGAAGGCTGCGGTTAATAACTGTATGGCCTTATCAATTTTGAGCTTGGTAGGCGAGCTTATTGGTTTTGATTCTCGGTCGTCCCCGTTTTCGTAATTGTTTTCTTCAGTTACTCTAGGGTAGGCCTCGGTTCCTGCCTTGAGTTTTAAATCTCGGGAACCCATTGGTTGTTGGTCGGCCATCCTTGGTGATGTCACCATCCAAGATGGCCACCGCGAAAAGGGCGCAAATTTGTTTTTGGCCTTTTCGGTGGGTATTTGGTAAGGGCAAACATCTCCTACCATGTCGTTGTTCATGCAGTTGGGTTCGGTTTCATCCTCTCCGGTCGCTGCTCCGCAATCCTCAATCAGGCTTCGGAGTTCCGCAACGAGGTCCAAGTTGGTCAGGGACGAATCTATCAGTCTCAGTAGTTTTCTGCTGAGGTTGCTTTCTCTGTATGCGGCGGTCTCAGAGTCATTTTCATTTTCGGATTGTTCTTCATCGGTTCTGGTCAGGGTGCCTGGGCTAGAAATCTGTTCGTTCACCTCCAGTATCTCCCTCTGCGCAGCTCCCGCCGACTGTAGCTGTTCTGCCATTTTTTTTTTAAAGGCTCTGGTATTCACCTTTTTTTTTTTATTAAAAAGTTTTACAAATTATACAAAACATTTTCTCCCCTCCCCAGCCTCCTCCCTAACCCACCCCTAACCCAATCCCTCCCCACTCCCCCCTCTTTCCCCCCTCCCCCTCTCCTCCCACTCTTTCCCACCCCCCACCCTCCCTTGGCTTCCCGGGATTAGCTCAGGGTATAACATTTACAAACTTAATGCTATAATTAGCTAACAATATAATAAAACATTATTATCCTTGATCTTTAACTCCTATTCGTAAAACAACTATATTCTCAATACTATAACAATTTACACAAAATATTTCATTCATAAGCTAGTTGAAATTTCTTAGTTCTTAGAAATTTCTTTGTATATAATCTATCCATCTTCTCCACTCCTTTATATATCTTTCATTTGAATAGTCTTTAAGATATGCAGAGATTTTTGCCATCTCTGCCAAATGCACTACTTTTAATGTCCATTCTTGAATTGTAGGTACATCTTGCTTCTTCCAGTAATGTGCCACCAATAGTCTTGCAGCTGTTATAAAATTTAAAATCATCTTTATTTCTATTCCAGTACAATCTGTTATAATTCCCAACAAGAAGAACTGTGGCGTAAATTTAATCTTTTTCTTTAATATATTTTGAATTATCCACCAAATTTTTACCCAGAACGCCTTAATTTTTTTACAGGTCCACCAGATATGATAATACGTGGCATCCTGACTCTCACATCTCCAACATTTGGGCTGGAGATTTGGATACATACAAGCTAATTTTTTTGGATCTAAGTGCCATCTATAAAACATTTTGTAAAAATTTTCTCTTAAATTTTGAGCTTGCGCTGACTTCCGGTGGGACTGCAACATCGCCGGACGCTTCTTTTTGAAGTGCCAACCCAGGGCTCCGTAGAACCGCAAGAACAGCGACTATCAGCTGTCTTGTGGTTTGAAAACTTTCCCCCTGGTATGAGGGGGGAAAGTGAGTAGACGGGTAGGGTAGAGCTCCCTGAGAGTGCCAGATTTTACCCATAATCTGGCGCTCGAAGATGAGAGCTCCCCGTTAAGCCTGTCAGTACTCCGGACCCAGGATGTCTCTGCTTTGCAGAGCTAGATGTCGTTACCATCCCAGCAACTAACTTTAAACAAATATTCTTTGAATCAAGCTGGCGGAGCACAAGCAGCATGAATGAAACAGCAAGTATTTTTTTTTCCTTTTAACTCCAAAGATTTACTTTCTTTAAAAGATTTTCCCTAAGCTGAAAGTGAAAGCAAGATGGTGTTTGAGTTTCAACGGGGCGTGAAGAAGTGAAAGTTAAAAGTAATTATTGACAACCCCCTGTTTGAAACGTAAAACTCTTTTTTGAAAAGTGGATGAAACAAGAAAGGATGCAATAATAATAATTGAAGCAGCAATATAAATTACAAATTGTAAAGGGTCTTTTTTTTTCTTTTTGATACTCTTTCCCCCCCCTTTTTTTTCTGTCCTTCTGGAAGGGAAGGAAGAAGGGGGGCAAGATGGCTGGTCTTTTTGAAAGCAAAGAAGGGTTAATTAACCCTCAGATATGGTCTGATTTTGAGGAAGCTTGGAATTCAGTTACCTCTGCTTTATTGGAAAGAATTGATACTATATTTCAAGCTTCTCAAGCTGGAAACAATGAAATACATGGAAATACTGAGTTGCAATCTAGCAGTGGGGGATTGAATGAAGAGTTGGGAGATGGAAAAGAACAAAAACAGACCATAGCAGTTTTTACTGAGGAGAGAAAGATGAATGCTGTGCAGAATAAGGAGCAAGAAATTTTGGAGGCTGATGAGATTTTGGTCACACGAATTTTTTTTTATAAAACCCAATTTGCATTTAAAGAGCTGTTTCCAGAAGAAGTTACATTTCTGCAAAAATTTTATAATATGCAATCCCAAAAACTGCAAAATTCTACTGGAGTTAAAAAAGGCAGAGGGATCAAAGTTAAGAATTTAGTTCGTAAAAAGGAAAAGAAGAAAGACTGGAAAAATGGAAAATAACCCTGCTTGATGAGATGATGGTCCTTAAAAAGTATTGTTTAACTGTTTAAAGATTTTGAACTTTTGGAAAAAAAAAACAACAGACAGCAGTCTAATGCCAGTTAACTAAGCGATGAGCGACGATGAGGAGGCAACCTACAGCTGTATTGGAATATTTTGAGAAGAATAAACAGATCACAGCAATGCTGGTGTGTTGGGCTGTGAAATATGCCCTGAATTGAATGATTTGGAATATTTTATTAAGGACTGTAATAAATTTGGACTTAACTGCAATCGCAGAAGTTTTATTGAATATAGTAAATTGGAGTTTCCTGTTTGATGGTAATAAATATAAGGCAAAAGGACTATGGACCTAGGGCAATTGCAGGTGATCTGGTGGTTTCCCTAATACGTCTGATGAATTTATTAATCTAATTTTTGACTGGATTTGATGGATACTATATCAAATATAATTATAAAGTCACTCGGGGTTTTTTTTTTAATATAAAGAAGCAATTTTTATTTAGGTGGGTAGACGCAAGTGAAGATATTCTATATGCTGTTGGAAGATGTGAAGACAAGAAGATTAGCAATTGGTTTAATCTAGTATGAAGAATTTAAATGTTTGATATAGTTATTAAATGATGTTTTTAGTTGATTTGTTAATATGTATTGATAAATTAATAAGAGGTTTGATTGTTATTTTTCTAATTAAAAATATTATTATTATTATTATTATTATTATTATTATTATTATTATTATTATTATTAAGTGTTTTAATTATAATTGGACCTTGATGGTTTAAAAGTGGAGGACGGAAGAGTTTATATAGTATTTTATTTTAAATTTGGGGTTTTTGAATGAGGGTTTCTCTTTTTGTTTTTTTGTTTTTTTTTTGTTTTAAAATATCTTGCTAAATTGTATAGACCTAATAATTTGTTAAGTATCAATTAGCTAAATTGAGTAATGATAGGTTTGGTTAGGTAATACTTAATTGTTTTATTAACTGCTGTAATTATAAATGGATATTAATTTTGTTGAATTAGATGGAATAAGAAGAAAGAAGACTTGCTTTCCTTTTATCTATTTGTTTAATGATTATGATTATGATAAGTGTGAAATGGAGTTTAATTTAGAGAATTTGAGCTGTATTTTATCTTGTATTTGCTCTGGGAAGTCGGGGGGTGGTTGGGGAGGGGGGAGAAAATGTATGTAAAACTTTTAAAACTTTTTCAATTAAAAAAAAAATTTTTGAGCTTGCGTAAATTTTACATTTCTTACCCATATAATTTCCCACGTATCCAACGTTATTATTTCCCCTACATTTTGTGCCCACTTTATCATACAATCCTTAACTAATTCTGTCTCGGAATCTATTTCTAATAATACATTATATAACCTTTTTATATGCATTTGGCTCTGGTCTCTTATCTGCTTGATCAAATTCTCTTCATACTGCAAAATACCCTTTTTTTGGTCCTCTTTCCATCTGGCCTGTAGCTGGCCATATTGAAACCAAATTTTAATTATTCCTTCTTCTTTTAATTGTTGAATAGTTTTTAAATGATAAACATTTCCTTCCTTATCCAAAAGTTGCTCATATGTAATCCCATCTTGCTTTTGTTCTATGTTTATATTTTCAATCGTGTGTCTGGGTATTGTCCAAATTGGAATTTTATCATTTAGCTTATAACAATATTTCTTCCAGACACATAGCAAAGAACTTCTCAATATATGACTTTTAAAAGTAGTATCTACCTTTTTATCATACAGTAAGTATGCATGCCAGCTAAAAACCAGGCCATATCCTTCAACATTTAATATCCTTTCCTCTGTTGAGTTAATCCAGTCACTAACTAATGATAAAACAGCTGCCTCATAATAAAGCCCTAAATTGGGCAATTTAAGTCTTCCTCTTTCTCGAGAATCCTGCATTATTTTTTGTTTAACTCGAGGTTTTTTTCCTGCCCATACAAAAGCATTTATACCTTTTTGCCACTCTTTCAAATTTTTATCAGCTTTAAGTATTGGAATTGTTTGAAAGAGTTTCCGCTTCCGGTTCCGCTGGCGACAGACTCTGATCGGGCTAGCTCTGGCCCCAGAGTCTGATCCCCCCCATCTGGAGGCCCTTTGGGCCAAGCGCCCCATTATTGGGGCGTTCGCCGTTTGAGGGCGGCTCGCCAGGGGTCCCCTGCCTCACTTCCAGGGGCCGGGAGGCCGATGCTGGCGCGCCCGAGGCTCCAGAGGGGGTGGGAGGCGATCAGCGGCTTTTTTTCGAGGCTGCGGAGGCGCCACAGCGCCTAAGGGGACCGGTGCTAGCTAAGAAGGCACAACGGACTGAACTGACTGATTGGAGAGTGGAGCAGGCATCCTGGAGGCGAGAGGGGGGGGTTGGAGTTCCCCCCCCTTGTAGCTGGAAAGGTGCCGTGGCAGAGAACTAGGGGGAAGGAGATGGAGTGAAACCCCTTACCTTGCTGACTTTTCCTTGGAGGATGGCTGTGGCAGAGTTTCTTGGAGAGGTCTGGTGGCCTCTCTTCCCGGTAGGCAATGGCGGCAGTCTGACTTCCTGCTTCTTTATTTATGATTGAAGACAACATTCTCCTCTGGCTTTCTGTTTGACCTACTCTATACTTCGGACTCGTTGCTCCTGTGAGCGCCCACTGGTGGATAGTTGAAATATTACTCTGATTGCTAATCCCTCTTTCTTCTCTGGAGGTTTGTCTTTTGATTTCTCATCTTCTACTGATCTAAGATGGCTAAGGGCCATAAATCAGCAGCAGCTGATATGGAAAAATTTTTGGAAAGACTGGCGATATTGGATCAGAAGTTGGACAAGCTAGATGACGTGCAAAAAGGATTATCTGAAATTAAATCTGAAATGACACTTATGAAAAAAGATTTAAATGATGTTCAACAGCTGGCAGAGCAAAACAAGAAGAAGATGGGGGGTCTGGAGGGGGAGGTACGGGCACTCCAGAAGGTGGAGGATGGGAGAGGAAATGCAATGTTAACTTTACAATTGGATAAGATGTCTTATTTTCTCAGGTTCCAAAACGTGGAACAACTTGACCAGGAAAATTTGAGAGAAGTGATGGTTAAAATGTTGGGTGAATTTTTAGAAAGAGATTTGGAGTCTATTGGAAGGGATGTGGACTTGGTGTACAGAGTAAACTCACAATTTGCAATTTTACATAATTTACCAAGAGAGATTCATATTAAATTTGTGAGAAGGGAACTGAGAGATGAGATATTGAGAAAACAAAGACTGGGGGCGCTGGTGTACAGGGGCAAGGAGATCACCATCCTGAAGCAGATTCCCAGACAGGTACGAGAATCAAGAAGAAAATATTATTTTTTATCAAATAAGCTGTACCTCAAGGGAGTAGGTTTTAGGTGGTTGATTCCGGAGGGCTTGATGATTTTTTGGGAGGACAGTAAGAAGAAAATTAATAATGTAACGGAAGCTAAGGCTTTTTTTGACCAACATAAATCCTTCCTAGGTGGAGAAGATACAGGAGCCGAAGAGGGGGAAGTATTAGATGATCAAGGAGCGGAGGCGGACGGAGCTGTTGCGGCCCGGGAGGGGGGGGGAGGCCAGACCATGGTTTTAAGAGCTAGAACTAGGAAATGAAGAAAGGAGGGGAATCTATTGTTTAAGGTTTTTTTAATTGACATTTTTCTTTCTCTCTCTTCTTTTATTGTATTTTGTATAACACTTTTTTTTGTTTATATAATTTTTATATAATCTGGTTGTTTGTTTTGATTTAAGATAATAATGTCTGTTGTGTGAGAAATTAAAAAAAGAAAATAATAATTGAAATATCTTTATATAAAGATATTGAAAATTCAACATATTGTAAACTATAATATTGTATATTTTTAACCAATAAAAACTTTTTATTATAAAAAAAAAAGGAATTGTTTGAAAGAGGAACAAAAACCTTGGTAAAAGATTCATTTTTATGGCAGCTATCCTTCCTAACAGTGACAATTGTAACTTTCACCAACTCTGAATCTCTAATTGCATCTTTTGCCACAATAATTCATAGTTGTGATGATATAATTTCAAATTGGTTGTCAGGATATTTATACCTAAATACCTGACGTTTTTAACTACTTCAAATCCTGTTTCACTCCCCATCTCTTGTTTTTGTTTAACAGTCATATTTTTGGCTATTATCTTTGTTTTGGCTGCATTTATTTTGAAGCCAGATATTAATCCATAGTCTTTAATTGTATCCATTAATACTTTAACAGATTGTAATGGTTGGGTTAAGGTAACAACTAGGTCATCTGCAAATGCACGTAGCTTATATTCATGTTGTCTAATCTGAATTCCCTTTATTCCTTCTGAATCTCGTATATTATTCAGCAATATTTCCAATGATAAAATAAACAATAATGGAGACAGGGGGCATCCTTGCCGAGTACCTTTTTCTATTAAAAAGTTATCAGTTAAGCCTCCATTAACTATTATTTGTGCTGTTTGTTTCTGATATATTGCCTTTATTGATTGTATAAAATTATCTCCAAACTTCATTCTTTCCATTAATCTTAATAAAAACTGTCAATTCAGTCGATCAAATGCTTTTTCAGCATCTAAAAATATCCCCGCAGGGACCTGGTTGTTCCTTTCCAAATATTCCAATACATTAACAATATGTCTTACATTACTTTTCATCTGTCTGCCACTTATAAAACCTGTTTGATCATAATGTATCATTTGTTGCATTACTCTCATTAATCTATTTGCCAACACCTTGGCAAATATCTTGTAATCAGTATTTAACAATGATATAGGCCTATAATTTTTTGGATCTGTATGATCCTGGCCCTCCTTTGGTATTAAATATATAAAAGCTGTCTTCCAAGAGGGAGGGACCTCCCCTCCCTGTTGTATTTTATTAAATAATTCTTTCATTGGTTCAACCATCTCTTCATGCAAATTTTTATAATAAACCGCCGTCAGGCCGTCCGTCCCTGGAGCCTTACCCAACTTTAATTCTTTAATTGCAGACATGATTTCAGGTGATGTAATTAATTGAGTTAAAGTATCCCTTTGTTCTTGTGAGACTATCTTAATGTTCTGTTTCTGAAGATATCTATCTATATCTATATCCTGAATTTTATCTGCCTTATATAATCCTGAATAATATTCTGTAAAAGATTTCTTAATCAATTCTTGCTGAAAGACCTCTTTACCATTATATTTTACTTTTTCAATTATTCTTTGACTTTTTCTCTTTCTAAGTGTATAAGCCAACCATCTTCCAGGTTTGTTAGCATTACAAAATGTATTATCCTTGGCATACTGTAAATTGGTCACAGTTTGGTCTGCTATCAACATTTTAAATTGTTCTTTCAGCAAGTTAATAACCTCTTTAACTTTATTATCCCTTGGGTTTTTTAACAAAAGTTGTTCTTTTTCCTTTATTTCCTCTTCTAACACCCTTCTTTTTTCCCCTTGCTTTTTCCTAAATTTATTATTCAAATATATCAGAACACCCCACATATAAGCTTTACTTGCATCCCACACCATTTCCATTGGGGTACCCTTTTGCATATTCATAACAAAATACTCTCAAAAACTTCTTACACTCCTTAATATTTTCCCCATATCTAAATAAATTTTCATTTACTCTCCAGGACCTCTTCGGTCCCTTACCATAATCTATTTCAACCCATACAGGACTATGATCCGTCAATGTTCTTGGACAAATCTTAGTTTCCTTCACCCTAGGGAAAAGATCATTGGATATTAAAATAAAATCTATCCTCGAAAAGGACTGATGCCTGTCTGAGAAGAAGGTAAAGTCTTTATCTGTTGGGTTTCTATCTCACCAGATATCTTTCAACTCCCATTCCTCCACCAACTCAAAAAAGGATCTTGGCAATTTGGCTCTTGTAGTAGAACTTTGTTTCAGTCCTAACTTGTCTTTTTAAACATCTATAACTCCATTCCAGTCTCCAAGCAGAATACATGTTTTATAATCCCAGTTAGTCATTTTTGAGTGTAAAGATCTGTAAAAGTTCTCCTGTTGCTGATTGGGTGCATAAACTCCAACTATTAAAGTTTTTTCACCTTTTATCAAAACTTCAATTGCCAGAAATCTACCTTGTTCATCTGCTTCAATTAGTTTAGCAATTAAGTCCTTCTTCAGGTAGATAACTATGCCATTTTTTTTATCCGGTGCTGCTGCAACATAATGCATACCCAATCTTGTATTTGTTAAATATTTTTGATCTTGTATTCTGATATGAGTCTCTTGTAAACATATTATATCATTCTTAAATTGTTTAAGATACATAAATATTTTCCTTCTTTTCAAACCATTCACATTCCAGGTTAGGAACCTAGTTCCCATGCTTAAATTTCTGAAGCCTCTGGAGCATTTGCTGATTTTCCAGCGCTAATCGACTTTTCGGTCTAGCTCCTCCCACTGCTTCTGTTTTGGCAAATTCTCGACTTGCAAACTGTAGTTGAATTTTTAACTCTTCCTTACGTTTTGCTGTGGCCACTCTGGTCATTCTTTGCTCCTTAGGTAACTCCTCACTCACATCTACCAGGACTTGAAGAAAATCTTCTTGACTTGCTGAAATTCCCCCCTGGGAATTGTTACCCCTGGGATAACAATTCTTCCTGTGGTCTCTCTTCAACTGTTTGTTTATCTTTAATTTCAGGAGATTTTGGCCTTCCAGCCTTTAAAACATTCACGTAGGAATCCTTTGCTTTAGCAATTGTATTAAGCCTGTATCTTTCTCCAGAAAGATTCACCACCAAACCAGCTGGAATATCCCATCTGTATTGTAACTGACGGTTTTTCAACTCCTCCACCAGGAAAGAATATTCTCTTCTGGCTCTTAACATTTTTGGGGGAATTTCCTTCATTGTCATCACTTGTTGTCCTTCCACTTCTAACTTTTTTTTGTAGGTTGCTTGCAAAACATCATTACGCACATTTCTTGTAGTAAAATATATTACTATATCTCTGGGTAATTTTTTCTGCCTGGCCACCCAGGAGTTAACTCTGAAAATTTTTATCAATTTGCCAAATCAATTCGCCCTTTGGTATCCCCATCAACTGTGCCAGTGGTTCTCCCATCCTTTCCTTCAGGTGTTCTTGTTTGTCTTCTTTCACCCCTCTGATTCTCACTGCATACTCCATTTCTCTATATTGTAGAAAAGTCACATCCATTTCTGATCTCTCAATTCTCTGCTGGGCCATATCAAGCTTGCTGCTCAAAATTTCAGTAGTTTCCTTAACCTCTTCTATCTTACAATCAAGATTTTCAGCTTGAGCAGCTAGCCCCTTAAATGCAAAAAGTATGTCTTCTCTGATATCAACATTTCGTGCTGCCAATTCTTCTGTAACTACTTGAATTTTAGTGTCTATCACAGCAATAAGATAATCTGCCACAGTTTGAATTCTATTATCAAGTACAGCTGTAAGTTTATCCTCTGTGGCACTCAGAGCTCCTTGAATAACCTGCTGTATCATTTCAATTGTTAAAGTCTGTGTCTGTGTCTCCTGTACTTTAGGCACATGTGCAGGAGAACTTCCAGCACTAGATGTACCTTTAGCTGGAACTGTTTTAACTGAGGGGCGTTTTGTAGCCATTTTGATGGGAGTTTGTTTCCTTCCTCCTCCTTCTGCTACTTTCTTTCCTTCTTCCCTTACTTGTCTTTAAGTTTTAATTTTAATTAAATAGCAGCTAAATAGTCCAAATCTTTTCTTAAATTCCAACAAACAAATCTTAGAAAAATCCTCCTTCTAGCACTTCTTTAGCATAAAAACCACAGAACAGTCATTTGAGGCTCTGCCAGTGCTCAGATAACTTTCACTTTTCACACCCACTCAAGCCTCAATCGCCATTTTGTTTCCATTTAAGTTATAACTTCCGAAAGAGGCAATCCACAATCAGAAAGAAGTTAAGTCAGATACTTGCAAATGTAAGTCCTCCTGGCTAGTCCCGTCTGCATACGTTGTTCAAAAGTAGTTATTTATAAAAAAAAAATCCTGCAGATGCGGTCGTGGCTTGTAGCTCTGCAAAAGCAGAGTTGTTCCCTGTCCGGAGCAACTGGCTGATTTTTGGGGAACTCAAACCTTCCACCCCCACAGAAATCTTTCTGGGGGGCTTTGGCAAATTCTACCCCCACCAGCCGGCTCTTCACTCTCCCCTTTGCCTGGGGAGAGTTTTTTCATACCTCCTGACGGCGTTGGACTGCCGTTCGGGGGTTTTTACGGTTACCGCAGAGCGGACGCTCTTGTTAGGGCGCCATCCAAGCTCATGGCGGCGCCGGAAGTCCGGTATTTACCCTTTCTGTTGCTTCAGTCGTCTTGGAGTTTCCTGGCATATCTTGGAGTAATTTGGGCTAGCTAACCATCCTCTGCTACCATTTGTCAGAAGTGTTCGAGGATCAAGCCCAATAACTCCAGTACAAAAATCAGGTGTTGAATCATCAGTTCTTTATTTACAGCATGTCTATCTCCTATAGGTAATCATCTGGAACTGAGACCAGACTGCGTGGATGGACTTTAAGTACCCATGGGTCAGACTTAAAGGTAAGGAGGGGTCAAGGGGTGAGAGGGTCTGTGGAGTTTAGCCCTTGCAGGTACTCACTCACATAATCAGGCATTTACACGTGACAGGGGCATCAACCATTGCTGTTTACAAAGACTGAATTGAAGAATGTGTTGAAGAGGTTGGCCTTAACTGTTTCATTATTACAGTCTTTCCCATTTGGTCCTTTTAGTGATGGGATGGATCTTGAGTTTTTAATTAGCTTTTCCTCGTTTGCTGTGATAACTGATGCATTCTGCTTTTATCTGTTGGCATATGGTTTTGTAGGGACTTTTGAAGTTAGCTACCTAGCCAGTTTTGTTTTTGCCCAAAGAGATTTTTTTTTGGGTTTGAAGCTTCCTTATTCTTATGGGTAATTTATTTTTCCTGGTTTTGGGAGTTATTAGTGGTACATATAGTTTGATGATTCTTTTGACTTCTTGCAAAAAAATGTTATAATGGTCTTCGGCAGTGATGCAGCCAGTGAATAGAGTTTGCCAATCAAGAGATGAAAGGTCATCAGTTATGAGATCATAGTTGGCTTTTCTAAAGTTATACTTTGGGATTCTGTCATTATGATTGTCTATGTGAGGACGTAAGTTAAGATAAAAGTCTATCATACTCTGGTCACTGTTGGAAAAGGGTTCTTTTATTTGTAGTCCATAAATTGAATTTAAACTGTTGCAGAAGATGAAATCAAGGCAGTTGTGGAGTCTAGTGTTATTAGTTACTAGTTGATCTAGTCCCAGATTGGTTACAGCATTGTACAGGGTTGCATGTATGGGTTCAGTTATACATTTGTTTAGGGTCCAATTAATAAGAGGTAGATTTAGGTCACCAAGAAAGATAAGAGGGTGTGGGCAGGAGGGTGCCCATGTTAGTAGTGATGTTAGTTTGTTCGCAAGTACAAGGTCGTAATCAGGGGCTCTGTAACAGTATGAAGCGAATTGTGGTGTTTAGGGAAATGATGGTTTCAGGAAGAGCAATTTCCTGTGTAACTTGAATATTTTTTAGATTTAGGGATTTTTTATAGAAGATAGCAACACCACCCCCTCTGCGGATTTCACAGTCAGACCTGTACACGTGATACTCTCTTACTGTGGTAATGGAGTCTGGTAGTGATGAATTTAGCCACGTCTCGCATACAAATATGATGTCGAATATAGTCGTATTTAGTAGAAGGAAGAATTCTGGCATTTTGTTTACGAGGCTGTTTCCAAGGATCCAACCCAATAATTCCAATGCAGGATAATGTTAACTGAAAGGATCTTTATTTACATCATATTTTCTCTTACAGGTGAACATCTGGAGTGCGTGCTGGACTCCTGGACACAACCTTATATACCTGGGAGGCGGAGCCAAGGTAAGGAGGGGTCAAGGGAAGGGTTTGGTGGGTGGATGAGGTTAACCCCTGCCCTGCCATGGGGGATTAGTGTTAGGCATTTGTATGTAACAAATCCCCCTCTAAATGCCTAACAGCTGGAGGTGTGTGTGTGTGTGCTGCACGTGCACACCTAATTTTGAGGTAAGGTAAGCGTGCTGTTTGTTCTGTAGAGGCTTGGTCAGGTTGTCCGTAATTTGCTCGACAGTCTCACAATGTATGGCCTTGATGAATCCAATGCTTGACAGTTGCTTAACGTGTTTATGTTTGATATTTATATGTCTTGATCTTTGACCTACGGTGTCTGCCATGGATATACTATAGCCACTTTATTGTCTTCATGTATAATTATTGGATTAGCTGGCTCAGTCCAGATATTGGAAAGCAGGTCATCGAACCACGTTAGATTGTTGGCTGCCTTTGACAGGCAGATGTACTCTGCTTCTGCTGTGGAGGCGGCTACCAGATTTTGCTTTCCAGTGTACCAGTGCACTGGGCAGTTGTTGATGAAAAACACATAGCCGGAAGTACTTTTCCTGCTCTTCATGTCCCCTGCCCAGTCAGCATCCGCATAGCAAGTTAAGATGGGTCCTTTGGATTTTACTGGTTCTAAACATAGGCAAGCGTCTAAGCTGTATTTTAGGTACTTGAGTATTTGTTTCCCGCCCTCCCAGTGATATGTTGTTGGTTTGCTGATGTGCCTAGACAGGAGGTTGACCGCTAGGATGATGTCTGGTCTGGTCCAGTTGGCTATGTACAATAGGGATCCAATGACAGATCTATATAGTGTATTGTCCTTGAATGGTTCACCCTTGTCGTACATGTGTTTTAGGAAGTTGGCCTGCATGGGTGTCTCACACGGTTTGGCCTCCTTCATGTTGCATTTGTGTAAGAGTTCCAATATCTTTTCTTTCTGGGAGATTCTGAACCCACTCTGTGTTTTGTTGATATGTGCCCCTAAGTACTTGTTCACCTTCCCCAATGTCTTAAGTGTGAAGTGTTTCCCTAATCTCTCGGCAAACTCATCGCATTTGTGTTTGTGTTGGCCAAAGTATAATATATCATCCACGTAAACAAGCACGTACTCAACAGACATGCCTTCTTTCTTGAGGAAGAAGCAGAGATCAGCAGAAGTGGCCGTCAAGCCCATGTCCTTGAGAATTTTTGCTAGGCATTCGTACCACCTCTTTCCAGACTGCTTCAAGCCATACAAACTTTTGTTCAACAACCAAGTATATCCCTTTTGTATGTTTTTCCCGGGGGGGGGGGTGCTTTAACAAAAATTTCTTTATCTAGTTCTGCGTGGAGATAGGCGGTCTTCACGTCAAATTGGTATACTTCAAGGCCTAGAAGGGATGCTATTACTAGAGCACTCTTGACACTTTCAGCCCTGACTGGGTGAGTATGTATCTGTATAGTCATCAGGGTATTTCTGCACAAACCCCTGTGCTACTAGTCTGGCTTTGTATAGAGTTTTGTTGTCCTCAAGTTCTTTGATCTTAAAGACCCACTTTGTCCCAATGGGTGCCTTGTCAGCTGCTGCCTTAGAGGGAGTGTATACATTTAGTTCCCTCAAGCTGGCCATCTCTTTCTCCATGGCTTGTTCCCACCTAATCCTTTCTCCTGGTGGCAGCCAGAGCACCTCTTCGTATGAGTTGGGCGTTGTTTTGCTTGTGCGTACTGACAGGATGTAGTCCTTGAGTCTTTTTGGGGCCTTATTTCTGTTGGACCTAATGGGTCTGTTGGGTTGTGTCTCTGTGTCATGCATGTATCTAGCCTCCCTTTTTGTGAGTGTATCCATTTTTATGATGGGGTGGTCCTCCTTCCACTCTTTGGTAGTTACCCCCTGGTGTCTAGGCTTGCGTTCCTCATGTGCTTTGGTGTCTAATGTGTCTTGCTTGCCCTCATCCTTTGCATTGTTTGTGTTTTCCTGCCTGTGGAATACTTCATTGAGGTGTATTTTGGACCAATTGGTATTTTCATAAAACACCGCCGTCCTGGATATGATAAACTTATTGTCTTTGTCAATGAATCGATACCCCTTTGTCCCAGTTTCATACCCCATGAACCTTAGCCTTCTCGAGACCTTGTCGCCCTTGCGTCTCAGTTGTTTCAGGATATGCACATCTGCCGTGACCCCAAATATATGTAGGTGTGCTATTTGGGGTTTTCTGTTGTACATTATTTCATAAGGGGTCTTACCTACTACGCTGGACCATAGCCTGTTCAGGGTATAGTTAGAGTATGTGAGTGCCTCAGCCCAGAAGGATTGTCCTAGCCCTGCGTCTTCTAGCACACACCTGGTCATGGTTTGTAATACGCTGTTTTTTCATTTCGCCACTCCGTTTTGGAATGCGGAGAACGGCGAAGATGTGAAATGCAATACTCCATGCTCCTTTAGCCAATTCGAGAAATCCCTGGATAGGAATTCGGACCCTCTGTTCGTCATTATTTGTTTTATTTTTGTATTGTGTTGTGTTTCTACCCTTTTGTAAAACTCCCTAAACCTCTGAAATGCTTCACTTTTGTGGCTGAGAGTGTACACAAACCCATAGCGACTGAAATCGTCCACTATAGTCAAGAAATACCTCTTTTTGTATCTTATAGATGGCTTCATGGGGCCCACTAGGTCCATGTGTACTAAATGAAAAACGGATTTAGTGGTGCATGTGGCTTTCTTTAGTTTGGGTTTGGTCTTAAGCTTGGAACTTTTACATACAGAGCACTTGAGGTAATTTTTACAGCTCTTTAATTGCAAACCATTGGAACAATCGAGCATTTTTTGAATGACTGGAAAACTAGCATGGCCCAACTTCCGGTGAAGTAAGTGGGCACAGTCATCATGTACAGGCTTGCCAATGTATAGTTTCCCCTTGTGTGTTGTCTCATGGGTGTGTTTGCCTTTTGTGGTGTCGTCTATCTTATCCCCCTCTACTTCCTCAGTGGCGTCCACTTCGTTTTCATTGCTATCTAGATGGACGTTTATGCTTGATTGGCAATCCCCTTCGGGTTGGAGGTATGTTAGTAATAATGATCTTGCCAATGTCCTTATTGTCTTGGTCATATAAGCCTTCCCTCCCTCAAATGTAGTTTTGATACCCATATCCTTGCTTAGTTTAAGTGTGGCTAATATGTTATGTGGTATTTCGGGAATGAGTAATACCCCCTCTAGTTTGCCTATCCCGTTTATGTATGTGTTTCCCTTTCCTGTCACTAGGACCCTATCCTGGTTTGCTCCTTGATGTGGTAATTTTCTGTGAATTATGTGAGGAGCTTTCTATTATAGGTGGTGTGGTTGGTGGCCCCTGAATCTATGAGTCACACGTTTCCTTCTCTTATCTGAGTGTGTGTGATTTTGTGGTCTCCAAGGCCATACATTGACCCTGATTGGCTCTTCCTGGAACTCTCTTTGTCCTCTCCTGTCCCTCGAGTTGGGAGAGTTCCTGCACCTGTACCTGTTATCTGGTGAGTGCCTGTCTGAGAAACCTGTTCTCCAGCCTTGCCTGTCCCTATGGTGACCGTGGTCCCTATCCTTTATGTTTCTGGGACAGTCCCTCTTATAGTGGTTCCTGGAACCACAGGTGTAGCACTCTGGGGTGTTGTGGTCCCTGACCTGAAACTCAACCCTTTTAGCTGGCCTGTTATCTCTGCGACACATGGAGCGGTCTCTTCTCAGGTTATCTTCTGCTATTAGTTTGTTTGTGAGTGTCTCTAGGGTGAGGTGTTCTAGATTGAGGTATCTAATTGCATTATGAAGTTGTCCCAACTAGAGTCTAGTGAATTAATAATTATACTCTTCATGCTTTCCTCAGAGATTGCCTCCCCTCTCTGTATCAGTTCTGCCCTGGTAGCATTTAGGTTTAAGATGTGCTCACCCATTGAGGTGCCAGCCCTGTGCCTGGCAGAGTGGAACTCCCTAGAGATTCTGGTGGTTGTGGCCACACTCTTACTGTAAATACTAACTTAATAACTGAATAACTTTTGTAACATTTCTGATACTATCAGGTGGTAACTAAGGCTAGGGTAGATGCTGGGTGAAATACTTGCGATTAGTATGTAATAAGCCCTGTGATGCAAACAGTCCACTTCAAAAGTTCAGGGTTTTCTAGGTGGGTCATTGATTAGGAATAACATATTCTCCCTCAAGAAAACAATTTGGAGCTGCTGATTCCACTCTAGAAGATTTGTCCCATCTAATTTAAGTTTGTGGAAATCAGCTGGTAATGTCACTGTGCTGTGTGTGGAATTACTCACTGTCTGTCGCTATCCATGGTTTTGTATGTGAGGGAACTCACAATATGGCACAGGGATGCTTTGTATGACTCTGAACTGACTTATCTCTATGTTTCTCTCTTCTCTTCTTACAGGTGGATCCTGCACATGCTCCGGATTCATTCTCGTCCAGCAGTCGTCGAAGAAGGAGCTTGTGTTCGCGGCTCTTGGGTGAAGGCCCCAATTGGTGGGATGGCTCCATGGCTCAGCCTTGGGTGGTCTCGGTCGGTCGTGGTCCAGCTGAGAAGTCGTCTGGGTCGCCAGGTTGCCTCTTGGATGGCTCAGGAGGTTCGGAGGTCCCGCGGTGATCGGTCAGATGTCCGGATGGCTCGACTCGACGCAGAAGCCGTGGACTGGATTCGGGCTGAAGGTTTCGCTGGCTGGATGATTTGGATGTCTTGGAGCGGATCGTCAGATTGGTAAGCGTTGTGCGGTTCCCCTGGGTTCCGGTGAGGGCCTTGGATGCGGCGAGTAGGGGTCCCTGGTGGGTGGCTGTGGACACAGTGCCCAGTCCAAGTAGGCTTCCCTTGGGACCCTCAGTGTATCGGTCACCTCTTCTGGTCTCTCCGGTGTGTTGGGGTGTGGGCCCGGTAGACTTATTTTGGTGCTGAAGGCTGCGGTTAGTATCCGCATGGCCTTGTCTATCTCTAGATCAGTAGGCGAGCTAGCTTGGTCATCTCCCCATTCATTTTGGTCGTCGTTGGGGTTTTCTTCGGCGGTTCTTGAGTAGGCCTCAGTTCGCGCCAAGAAGTTCAAATCCTGGTTCCCCATTGGTTGTTGGTCAGCCATCTACCCAAGATGGCTGCTACAAGGAAGGCTCGCATTCGGCCTTGATTTCTTCGGTGGGGAAACACTTAGCGTATGTTTTTCCTACCTTGTTTTCTTCTTCGTGGCTTGGCTCAGCTCCCTCTTCCTCAGTAGCTGCTCCGCAGTCCTCGATCAGGCCTCAGAGTTCCGCGATGGGTTCCAGATTGGTCGGGGCTGCCTCAATGAGGTCTAGCAACTTCATTTTCAAATTGCTTCTTTTTTTTGTATCGGGTCGTCGGGTTGTATCGGGTTGTATCGGGTTGCAGGGTCGTCATCTCTTTCAGGTTTTGTTGGGGTGCCTGGGCTGGAGCTCTGCTCGCTCTCATCTGCTGTTTCTCTTGGCATGGCCCCTGTGGAAGACGCCTGCGCCACCATTCTCTTCGTGTATGCTGGGGTGTTAGGTCTCCCCTTCATCTTAGGCAATTTGGGGGTTCCTTGCATACCTTGGTTTAATTGGGTTGAGAACCATCCTCTGCTACCATTCTGTTGCGTGTTTCCAAGGATCCAACCCAATAATTCCAATGCAGGATAATTTTAACTCAAAGGATCTTTATTTACATCATATTTTCTCTTACAGGTGAACATCTGGAGTGGGTGCTGGACTCCTGGACACAACCTTATATACTTGGGAGGCGGAGCCAAGGTAAGGAGGGGTCAAGGGAAGGGTTTGGTGGGTGGATGAGGTTAACCCCTGCCCTGCCATGGGGGATTAGTGTTAGGCATTTGTATGTAACAGAGGCTTTGTGAATTAAGTAGTTTGCATTTAAGGTCTGTGATGATGGATTTTGAGGAAGTTTGGGGCGTGCATGCCTAGTGTTGGTTGTTGGGGTGGTGGTTATTGGGGTGCGGACCGTTGTTCTTACTTTTAATACAGTCGGCATGGTAATCAATGAATCAATCAGCATGGTAATTAATCAAAACCGTTTCTCCCCGGTTTTGGTGTATTTTGTGTTCTGTATTTTGATTGATATTCAGTATTTTGATTGATATCCACCAATCCTAAATGTTCCTTAATCTGTCTCAGAATAGGGTACTTTACCACCAAAAAATAAATAAAAAATGATATGCTTTTCTGCCCCCTCAAAAAATTGAAGGAGGGAAGTATTTTAATTTGGCCAGGAACAATAAACCTCTGTTTTAAACAGCACCACTAATTTGTAGGAAATAGGTTTTAAAACACAATGACTGGATGCATTCAGCTCTCTGAGCCATAATACAGGCTTTGATTTTGGACTTTTTTCCCCAAGGTGATTGGTTGGGTTTAGTTTACATAATTACATTTATTGAAAGCAGAAATAATTTAATGCTGCCTCTTTACTTTTCTTCCTTTCTAATCTCCTAATCTTAGACAATACTTCACAATTAACAAAGTTCATCAAATCCTAATATATGGGAGTAAACAGTGAATGAATACAATGAATGGTAAATGAACAGTAAATAATAATAGATTAAAATGCTTAGTTCTTTGTAATATATGTGACTTTAAACCACAAGATGTAGAGTCAGATAGGCAGCATAATTTTAGAGTAAAAACAGGTAGCTGCAATTGCTCTGCTAAATTAATACAGGTATACCTGGACTTAATAACAACATTTATATTTTACATCTACAAACCAGCATTGGGAGTCTAATTTGCCTTGAAATATGAAATATGGAATTGATTCACTTTAAGAAGATGGTTATAATTTCTATATAAATTGAAAATAAATAATAATTAGATGGAAAGTTGAGAGGTTGAAGATGGTATTACTATGTATGTTCAAGAAGATCATTGACATTAGAATGGAACATTGAAATATTAAATATTAAAATAATCAAGTACATTAATATTAGGATTATATAAGTTTGATTAATGTAATAATTGACTCTTGTTATTTGTATTAATATGAACCATACCCAGAGGCTACACTGTTCATGTATTGATGTTGATATGTTTAAAAATAAAAACCCAATAAACCTTAAAAAAAAAGAAGATGGTTCGGTGAATGTTGCAAAGTCAATATTGCAAAATAAAATATTTTAAATCAGGGAACACACATTTACCCACAGTCTAAAACATACAACTGGAAGGCTTAAACAGCAATTATAACACAAATATGTACTTTTTTTTAAAAAAAAGAAAGGTGTCCCACCTGTCTCTCTACTTCCAGCTTTTGCTGAATCAAAAGTTCTTCTTCTTTCATTTTTTCTAGCATTTCCACTTCCTTTTGAGCCTCCTCACGCTCTCGCTCCAGTTCTTCCCTGTCCAATTTCCTCTAAGAGTGCAATAAAACAAACATTTGACAGCTCCCACAACTGCAGTGCCTTTTAGAAAATTGGGTTTTGTGGGTGGAAGTAGAGAGAACTCAAGGCCAGTCCTGAATACCAAGAGAGTGAAGAACAATGGAAGAAGAGGAGCAGACAAGCCTTCCACTTTAGTTTCCAAGTGCCACCGGTTTTCCAAAAACAGACCACATATATGGAAAAAGGAGAGACCCCATCAGTCCTTCAAAAGTAGTTTGAAGGCAGTCCCCAATCCCCTTGGACTTTTTTCTCTATTTCTGCCACCTTCAAAACACTGAGACTAAGAAGCGAAAAACATTATTTAAATGTTGGCTGTGCCTGGAGCCTGAGTAGCAAAACTCCCTTTTCTTCACTTCATGTGAGACTGAAATAAAATGTGTTATGCCCCCTCATCTCATCTACAATGTATTTAAGGTATGGGAAGGAAGGAAGGAAGGAAAAGGAAGGAAAGAAGGGAGGGAGAAAGGGAGGGAGGGAGGGAGGGAGTAAGTAGAAAGAAGAGGGAAGGGAAATAAAGGAAGAAGGAAAGAAGGAAAATAAAGATGGAAGGAAAAGATGAAGAGAAGGGAAAGGAAGCGAAAGGGGAAATAAAGGAAGAAGGAAAGGAGGAAGGAAAAGATGAAGGGAAGGGAAGGGAAAGGAAAGGAGGGCAGGGAAGGGAAGGGAAGATGGAAGGGAAGGGGACAAAGTTCTATGAGGGACAGCTGAAATGCTATCATATTACTCTCTTTTCCCGAAAATAAGCCTTCCCCGAAAATATTTAAATGCAAAGCTGGAAATCAGGTAAGACAGCAAGAGGAGCCCCATCTTGCTCCACACACCCCAAAATAATAAGACCTCCCCAAAAATACGGCCAAGAGCTTATTTCAGGGTTCAAAAAAGTATAAGACAGGCTCTTATTTTCAGGGAAACACGGTATCTTTCCCCTTGAAAGATCTCAAACCCAGGAGCTCGCTGGCCTCGTGAAGCAGGAGCTCCTGCTAATGGGAAATGTTAAAGAACAAAAACTATGTTTAGTACTTGAAAGAACAAGAAATACAGAGTCAGCTCTCAAAAACTCCCCACCCTCTGAAATTTCAGAAATCCTGAGGTGCCTTTAAAATTGTACACAATCCCAAACAGGAGATTAGAAACCGAAACCCCACCTGTAGTTCTTCAATCATGTTCTTCTTGTATTTGTAAATCCAGTGGGCCAGGTACAAGATAGGATCTGATGGACGATGTTCTGCAATTTCAGCAAGGCCTTCTGCTAAACAAGTGCCCAGGCTTTTTCTGAGGTAGGCACTCTCCATTATTAGTTCCCAAATATCTCTAGATTAGAGAGATCTATTAAAAAAACAAGTTGATAAATAAATTAATATGTACATGATTTTGTTTCCATTACCAATTAGTATAAGTTGTTTTGTTGAGTCTCTGATCAAAACACCATGGAGGAGGAAGAGAAAGAGGAGGAAGAAGAGGAAGAGGAAAAGGAGGAGGAGAAGAAGCAGAAGCAGAAGTTATAATAAAAAAGATTACTTTGAAATGAAGCCAAGATAGTTTTACTCTTTCAGAAATCAGTATTCGAGAACTGGCCTACAGTTGGGAATCACTAATAGAATCTGGAATCCTGTTCAAACAGAAAACAAGCTAACTGCTACTTGAGCTCTGCTTAAGAGCATAGATAGGATACACCTCCAAAGCTAGATCCACATTAGTTTGAAAAAGGAGATTTATCAATTTGAAACAAATCACAGAACATGTTCTTCTTGCTACTCTCTTCCATGTCTTGGGAGAAGCTTTGTGGATAGCTAAGGATGAAGATGTTTCTCTTGTATCTTAGCAACTCAGCAATACTGCATCTCCCTAGACTCATTATATCTGATTTTGACCAGTTTTTATGCCTCGTGCCGGCAAGGGGAGTGATATGTTTGTATGTGTTTATATTACATTTATGCTATATTAATCTCAAAAAGGGATACAGTGGCTCAGTGGCTAAGACACTGAGCTTGTCAATCGAAAGATCGGCAGTTCAGCGGTTCAAATCACTACTGTTGCATAATGGGGTATGCTCTCATTACTTATCCTAGCTTCTGCCAACCTAGCAGTTCAAAAACATGTAAAAAATTCAAGTAGAAAAATAGGGACCACCTTTGGTGGGAAGGTAACAGTGTTCCATGTGCCTTTGGCATTTATTCATGCTGGCCACATGACCACGGAGACGTCTTTGAACAGCACTGGCTCTTTGGCTTTGAAACGGAGATGAGCGCCGCCCCCTAGAGTCAGGAATGACTAGCACATATGTGCGAGGGGAACCTTTGCCTTATATTAATCTCAAATTGGATCTTTGTACAGATCGAGGGGTAGTATTGTTTTAAAAGGCTATTTGTGATGAAAAGAAAAATTGCTGACTTCTTTTATGGATAATGATGATGTTCTTTTCACACCACCTACTCCTTTCCCTGAGATCTCTGCAGGGCATGCCCTCATGGTCCTAGAGGTGCTTGGTTGGCAGAAGGTAAAAGGTCTGGAAGCCCCAGTGGAACAGCCCAGATGGGTATTTTTCCTGGCATCTGAAGATCTTATTTATTTATTTATTATTTAATTTGTCAAACATGTACTAGATAACAGGTATAAGTATAAACATGGACGTGAACAAGGAATGAGTACAAGTAAATGGGGACAGTAGGGCAGGGACGGTAGGCATGATGGTGCCCTTATGCACCCTCCCTTATGCACGCTCCTAATTAATTGATTGATTGATTAATTAATTTTATTTTCGTCAAGCATGTATTTTATGACAGATACAAGTGTAAACATAATTATAAATACATGAAAAGGATACGAATAATAGAAAATTGTAAGACTCAGGACCGCATTGTAAGCCGCCCTGAGCTCTGGAGAAGGGCAGCATATAAATCAAATTTAAAAAAACAACACATTAGGACAGGGACGGTAGGCACACTGGTGCGCTTATGCATGGCCCTTAATTAGATCTCCTAATTCACCAGGCTTTGGTAGAAGGGCCTTTCAGAAAGAGAAAAACAGGTGATCTCGCCCTCACGCATAGTAGCCTTGTCTAAGTTCCCAGGAAAAAGTAGATTTTATTTTTTAAAAAATGCAACTTATGGTTGCGATGTTCAGCAGGAAACAAATATTACACCGCGGAAAACAACGAATTGCATTTAAGTTTCTTGTTTGGAAGCTATTTTTTCTCCATTCTTTGCAGCGCTTTTATGCCAGAGTTTTTAAGGCACGACTTTTGTTTTCCTTTGTTCAGTTTCGTAAGCAAAACTATCTCTCTTTCTCTCTCTCTTTCTTTTCCTCAATGGGATTCATCAGCCAATGAGATTTTCCCTCCACCCTGGATTCATGCAGCAGAAGACTCCGTAGAGTCACGGGTCGGATCCCAACAGGGTGTTCGGTTGCTAGGTGACGAAGGAACGCCAAGATCGCACGCAAGGAGCGAAAGATCACTCCAGGTGTGGCGATTGCAATACGGTTAAAGGTATAAACGAGGGTTTTAAGGAAGGCAGGTTTCATTCCCAGTCTGATCTTTTTCAGACATTGCAGGAAGCAAGCAAAGGGTTGAACCGAGCGGAGTACGAGTTTCTTTCTGCCGGAAGGAATGAGAGCGCACAGGATGCAAATTTTTTAATCTTGAGTAGCTTCGTTCCTTCCGAATGAATTCTGAGTTCTAAAAGATTCCGAAAAGGAGAATATTCATTTGGGTGTTAGATTCCTGTGATCAAAAAGCTGACCTGGTATTTTTCATCATTGTTATATGGGACCTTGAGAAGTTGCTCCTTGCCATATTTTGGGAGGTCTTTTTTTTTTTCTTGCTGAGAAGTTTTATCTGGGTTGCAAATATATTTCTAGATTATAGCATGTCTGGAAAGGCTACATGTTCTTTCATAGTTCCTTTCCAACAAGAGATGATGATCGATGATGATGATGATATATCCATTCAGTTGTGTCCAACTCAACAATTCTATGGGCCAGCTGCCCATATTAAAAAAATGACATTATGCATTACAGCAATAACAAAAGCCAGCAAAAATTACCAATTGAATAGATAGCATATGAAATAAAACAGCAACAAAGCAGCCACCAATATAATACGGTTCATTGTATTTGCAGTCAAATCCTCTTGTTTTCTTTTTTACCCTTTTTTTTTGCAAGATTCATGGATTTCTTTGTCCATCACTCTGGGTGATATGATAGCAGTGTTCCAATATTTGAGGGGTTGCCATAAAGAAGAGAAGGTCAGCCTATTTTCCAAAGCACCTGAAGGCAAGACAAGAAACAATGGATGGAAACTAATCAAGGAGAGAAGCAACCTGGAATTAAGGAGAAACTTCCTGACAGTGAGAACAATTAACCAATGGAATGGCTTGCCTTCAGAAGTTGTCGGTTCTCCAACACTGGAGGTTTTAAGAAGAGATTGAACACCCATTTGTTCAGAATTGTATAGGGGTTGGACTAGAAGACCTCCAATGTCCCTTCCAATTCTGTTATCCGTCTAGTAAATTTTGATCCTTCTATTAATTGAGCATAGGTCTATTAGTTTAGATGATGATTATGATTTATGAGAGGTACAAAAAGAAATACTATTTTTTGAAAACAGTATCTAGCATAACGTCTTCTCTGTAAGAACAAGTAAAGACATTTAATTAGGACCTAGATTAGGACCTAAGGGCTGCCCTGCTGCAATTTATTTTGTTTGTTTTATTTTGTTTCCTGTAAACAGAGAACTTGGTACAAGTTCATCCAGTCCCTTGGATCAATGCAGAGTGAAAGGCAAATGATGGGAATGAATGCCAAATATTTCAAGGAAAACCTCAGAATGTGTTTGGCTGAAGGACTTGCAGAGGTAGTGGATTGCCGGCCAACAGACCCCATCTGTTTCCTGGCCTCCTGGATTTACAACTATAATGAAAATAGAAAGAAAGAAAAGGTGATACATTTAAAAAAAAACAACCAAAGTTGAAGAAAGCTTGTCTCAGCAATGATTGAATCAAATTGTATTTCCTCCCAATTTTCCTATCCCTTCTAGAAAAAGTCCGAAAAGGACCACCTAGAACTTCATTATGAAGAACTTCTTGCAGAATTGGAGAGTACAGAAAAGGTGAAGGCAGAAGAACTTCTGATGGCCCAAAAATTTGAAGAGAAGATTTAAGTCCCAAAGTCTTGAATGACAAAGGTGAAGACCAGTTGGAACAAGACATAGCAACTGAGAAGAAGAATGATGTACAAGCTGAAGGTGACACTCAGGCTGAGAAAGACAGATCTACTCAGGATGGGAATTCGGAGTAATTCCACAATTCATTTATACTTGGAAGAAGATCCTGCTGTCTTCAAAAGGCTTTGTTTAACAAAGGATGAAAATCTTGTGTGTGTGATAGTGATACTTTTCCAGCATGGTTGCACTGGGATGTTATATGGATAAGACTGATCATCAGATGGTAAGATGTCTTGGAAAAGTACGTGTACGATATGCCTCTTCAAAGCCTGCTATGTTCTTGAAGCTTTTGTTTTTATGCTTTTATCTGTTGGAGTGAATGGAAGGAATGCTGTCTATCTACAACTGGAAATCAGTTATACAATTGATTGCAAACAAAGCTCAATAAGCAGTAAGATTCTTGCACAATCACACTTATGGATGATTTGGGAATGAATTATTCTAACCGCCATGGTGGACATAGTTGACATAAGACATTTTGTATACATATAGAACATTGGTGAAATATAAAAATTGTTACTATTGGTTCTGTGGGCATAGCTTGGTGGGGGAGGGGTAATGTGACTGGGTGGGTGTGGCCAACTTTTTTTTACTTTTAAAACCATTTTTTCTACAACCTCTTTGGCCAAAGAGGTTGTAAAAAAAATGCTTTTAAAAGCCTCTGACGATCCCAGCTGAGCCACACGATCATCAGAGGCTTTTTAAAAACTTTTAAAAGCATTTTTTCACCCGAAGAAGCTCAGCTGGGCGGGGGGGGGGGGCAGGGATTTTTGGTACCGGTTCTCCGAACCACCCGCCACCATCGCTTGTTCAGGCGATCCGGTCCGAATCAGGAGCATTTCACCCCTGGTATAGAACCATCCACAATGTTATAGATGCGTGACACTGATTTGGAGACACATTATATCAGCTTGTGGCTCTGTATATGAGGTGTATGTATATTCTACACAGAGGCCACATTCAGAGGTACAGGTGCACTTAAAGTGTCTCCAAAACAGTATCAACATCTATCTATATACGTATGTGTGTGAAAAATTAGACAGGGTACAAATCTAAGACTTACTAAGACTTACACAAAACGCTGAGTTTTTTCTGTGATTAGGTGGCTGTTTGAACATAGTCCACTTCATTATGGGTCAGTGCAAATCCAGAAAGTGAATTAATTCCTAAACCAGGATAAGAGTGTTATATGAATGTAGCGACACACTTTCTTAAAAAAAATGTTGCCAGGTAAAGTATTCAGAAGCAGACTTATTCAATCTTCCAAGCCAATTGTCATTAAAAGTAGTAGCCCTGTGCCATCATTCTTTGAAGGAAAATGCAGATAAATACTTATTTTAAATGGTAAATTTTTGGAGGTCAAATATACAGAAATTCTTTTTTTTAGTCTGATGCTGTTCTATTTAGAAATAAGACATTGTAATGAACTTTTGGGTTTTTTTAAAAAAAATTGATTTATATGCCGCCCTTCTCTGGAGACTCAGGGTGGCTTACAATGCGTTAAGCAATAGCCTTCATACTTTTGTATATTTATACAAAGTCAGCTTATTGCCCCCACAAACTGGGTCCTCATTTAACCTAACTTAGAAAGGATGGAAGGCTGAGTCAACCTTGAGCCTGGTGAGATTCGAACTTACAGTAATTGCAGATAGCTGGTGTTGATCACTATGCTTTTAGTCTGCTGAGCTAAACCAGGCTCCTCACTGCTGATTATTCTAATGGATCAGCAGTGTTTGAAAAGTAGCTCAGTTTCCCTCTCTGTTATATCACTTTGATTATGATTATGTGTATAAAGGTAGTCCTTGACTTACAATCATTTGTTTAGTGACCATTCAAGGTTACAACAGCATTGAAACAGTGGCTTATGACCGGTCTTGGACTAACAATTGTTGCAGCATTCCCACAATTCCATGATCAAAATTTGTGCACTTGGCAACTGGCATATATTGATGATGGCTGCTTAGGGTTATGTGAGTTCCATTTGTGACCTTTTACAAAAAGTCAATCAGGGAAGACAGATTCATTTAACAACCAATTTACTTGTGCAGTAATTTACAAAAGTCATAAAATCAGGTACAACTCACTAACTTCCTTAGCAATGGAAATTCTAGTGCCGATTGTGTTCATAAATTGAAGCATTTTTGTTTAGTTATTTTGTTTAGTTTTTCAACGTTCAACATTTCTTTTAGCAATAGGAAGGGCACGGATAATCCATTTCTATTGTCCAGTTGCCAATTTTCATATGGCAAGTATATAAATCAAAAGATACAGACATCTGAAAATATTGAAACTCAAATTAATATATGCAATGTCTTCTTCCAATAATACATTTTAGCATATTCCAAAAACATATACTTGACAGAAGTCATACTGTATTCTCATTGAGAATATCAACAGTAAGTTAAACATGCTTTGTGTTGAATAAAATGTAGCCTAAGGTTTATCAAATATTTCCAACAGAATTTCTCATTGCTTGGATAAAGTGGAAATTTCCAATTGCCTTTTCTATTCAGTCTTTAAAATGTATGTATCAAATTAATATATCAGCAGATATTTGTAAACACTCTTTGTAGGATTTTTAGTTTCATTAAAACTTGGTAATCACTTTAATGATAACCTTTAATGATAGTTTTGCAAAGGTTTGATTGCAGTTCACAAGATGGTCATTTCTGGTTTGTATAGCATATTGCAGCAATAGCTTTATTCTGTTTTCCATAATCATAAAGTGAGACTATTATAATTGTTGGAGGTGAAGCATAAACCATGAATTGCCCTTGTAAGGGAGATGGGTGGCATAAAAGTTTAATAAATAAAAATAATGATCAGTTTGCACTCTCCATTTTTAACATTATTATTCCAAGTATATAACTTGGAATTGTCTCTAGCCTTGAGAAAACACTGCTTGGAAAACAAAAAAGCATAGAGAAGCTGTACACAAAAGCTGAAGATAATATACTGAAGTCAATAAAAGTCAACATGAGTAGTATTGATATTGCTTTAGAAAATCAAACTTCATCTTAAAATATCCTCTTTCTTCGGAGTAGTATTCCACATTTTATGATTTTCTCATATATTGGTATGCCACTGTCAGCCAGACGGGGTCGCTAAAGTTTAATAATCCAGGAACTCACTCATCATTTCACCCTCTTGCTCTAAATTGCTAAATTAGAGAACCTGCAGTTATAAAGATATTATTTGCAAAAAGTGCCTTAAAACCGATACAGTTAAGATGGCATAAGCTATAAGAGCCTGGTGGCGTGGCAAAGCACTGTAATTAACATTCAGCTGCCTGCAAGTACTGCAAATTCAAATCTCACCAGGCTCGAGGTTGACTCAGCCTTCCATCCTTTCTAAGGTAGGTAAAATGAGGACCCAAATTGTGGGGGCAATAAGCTGACTTTGTATAAATATACAAAAGTATGAAGGCTATTGCTTAATGTGTTGTAAGCCACCCTGAGTCTCCGGAGAAGGGCCACATATAAATAATTTTTTTTTAAAAAGCTGGAACCATCAAGTGTAGTTTAACTAGTATAGGTCATTTACCCTGTGTCAGCTTCCTTGAGAAGACTTCAAGGAAAATATATAAAATATATATTTTTAAATTCCAAAATGTTTGTAGGATAATGTAAGTCCCAGGGCAAACATGCTATATGAGCACCAAGATTGATCACTATTTGTAGATTTGCTGATTGATAGGCTTACAAGTGTTGAAAATGTAAGAATGGCTTGGTGTATGTGTCACTCAGTGTAAGAAAAGCTTTATCTGATGTTGCTTTTAGGAGTTTTTAGTCTTCTGGATAAATTGATGCAGTTGGTCCATCTTCCTTTGTGTCCGTAAGTCAACCAACATGATATAAAACTTATCTCTGTATGATTTTGCCCCCTTTTCCCTCTGAGCCAAAGAATATTTTCACTTTCATAGATTGGTATTAATAGCTTGTTTTTCCAGTTTTTCCAATTCATCTTTGACCTGGTTTCATTTTGCATCTAATTGATAATTGTACCCATCAAGAGAAAGTAACACTTATAAACTGAGGTGTTTTGTAAACACTTTCTTCTTTTGATGTGCAAAGTTGGTACCGGTACAACCAATCTGTAGAAACCTCAACCTGTTTTTAAGTCCAGCTAGTGTCTTGTGGGATTCCCCCCTCCCCCCAATTTTGTATGTTAGCTCACATCTTTCAGCTATTAACAAGGTGCAATCCATGATTTGTTTTCAAAACCAGATAAGGATGTAATCCAATCACTCAAGAGTGAATTGATGTGAAGTTAAGCATTGTGCATCCACTGCACTTGAATGGCTCCAAACAAACTTTGCTACTGTTGATGATGTTGCGTGCCAACATCACAATTCTTTCCAAGAAAACTGCATGGGTTTAAGAGTTGAAAGTGGTTACTTTGCACAAGTTTAGGGATGCTAATCATTTGCCCTTCACCTACTATCTTGTCTCTCTTTTTCCCAGGCTTTTACTGGTGCTTATTTGCTCAGAGATGCTCCAACTCACAAATGTCAGGCACAAAAGAAATTGCCTGGTCAGAGTTGAATTTAGAAATTATCTTAATCCACGTCTGCTGATGTTTGCACTCTTTGAAGGGATAAACACCCCTCTCCGAATGGTTGCTTAATCTGTCCAACCAGATAAAAGCAAGAGGACACCAAATCCAGCATCACTCTAGAAATTGGGGGGTTTTTTTGCAAACCGAAAGATGCAGGGCTTCATTTGCGCATGCGCAAGGGTCCAAGCTTGAGCGCTTGATAAATCGCCTAGCGGCGGGGATGTTCCTTCTGCGCAGGTGCAAGGCGGTAAATCGAAGGCCCGTTTTCTGAAATTATGGCGGGCGCCGCCGTTTGCTTGGCCGAGGCGCGGGTGGGGCAGGTGGTAATGCCGGGGGAAGCGTTAATCTTGGCCGGCCAGGGCGAAGCGGACAGCGAGCGGCTGCGTCTGACCACGAGCGGGCCGCAGAAGGGGCGGCTGGTTTGCGGGCCCGGGTTGAGACGCGGCGCCGACGGCTTGCTAGTCACCAAATGCGGCCTCCTGCGCTATCGCGGCCATTCCGTTCAGACCGGAAGTGGGAGCGGAAGTAGTTCCGGGGGAACCTATTGTGTGGACTCACAACAGAAGCGGGTAAGGAGGCTGCGCGTGCGCAGTTCGGGGACTGGCTCTGCTTGTGGACGCAGTATCTGCAATGTGTGCATGGCTATAAAAAACCGCAAGAAGATATAATAAAATATTATATACTGTAATTTTATGTTAATAGAATAGATAGAATAGCATTCTTTATTGGCCAAGTGTGATTGAATACACAAGGAATTTGTCTATATGCTCTCAGTGTTAATGAATAAATTAATTCATTATATTAAAGTATAATGATATATAATGCAATCATATTAGATTATATATGGTTATATAAAATTTTATTTATATAAAATATATAACTGATAAAATTTGCTTATATATATGATATAAATTTATATAATATGGTAATTTTTTATAAATATATAATTGATATCTGTAGTATATAATATGGCACATTCACATCACATTCACATTATTACATAGTACTATATATATATATATATATATATATATATATATATATATATATATAATGTATATTACATAATAAATATAAATATTTGGGGCAGGAATGCTGTTTTTATGTACAGTGCACTTTGCAAGAAAAAAACACTATATTCGTGGTGGATTGCAATGGAGGTGGATGTCTGCATGATACCACTGCCTTGGTTTCTGTCCAAAAGAAAAAAAACCAATTTTTTTCTTATTGCCAGTATGTCCCAGTGAAGGGAGATCACGTGATTGGCATAGTGACAGCCAAAGCTGGGGACATATTCAAACTGGATGTTGGAGGCAGTGATCATGCCTCTCTCTCTTACTTGGTGTTTGAAAGAGCGACCAAAAGGAACAGGCCGAACGTGCAGGTGAGAAACACTCAAGCACCCTGAGGAGCAGGAAAACCATCCTGTTGTACCCAGGGACATTTCTGAGCAGACCTGAGTGGGATTTGAGCCATGACTTTAGAGTTTGGTGTTCAACAACAACATGTTTGATCTGGCTTCATGGTTTGATCTTGTGGTTTGCCCTGAAAGCAGTGGTGAAATCTGAACTGGTTTGCTACCGGTATCGCATGCGCAATACACGCCAAAAGGAGGCTTGGGTAAGTAGAACAGTGGGGGGATCAGCTGTGCCGCGCGATTTAGCTTCGCTAGAAAGCAGGATTTCCTGCTAAGCAAAGCTAAAACGTGCGGCACAGCTGATTGTTGGAAATACTGCTTCGGAGGAACCGGTAGCTTTTTTTATTACTGATTTGCCTGAACCTGTAGTTTTTATCACTAATGGTTCGCCCAAACCAAAGCATTTCACCCCTGCCTGAAAGTGATTTCTTTCCGGCCAACGACAAAGCCAAAAAGGTGGCCTCATTTTGGCAGTTTAGCAATAGCAATAGCAATAGCAATAGCAATAGCAATAGCAATAGCATATAGACTTATATATCACTTTACAACCCTCCCTAAGTGGTTTACAGAGTCAGCCTATTGCCCCAACAATCTGGGTCCTCATTTTACCAACCTGGGAAGGATGGAACGCTGAGTCATCCTTGAGCCTGGTGAGATTCTCTGGCAACCAGCAGATAGCAGAAGTAGCCTGCAGTACTGTATTCTAACTACTGTACCACCACGGCTCATAAGGTCTGATCTGGACAAGAAAGAAAGAAAGGGAGGGGGGGAGGGGGGAGGGAGGAAGGAAGGAAGGAGTGTTCAGTCAGTACTTCTAATCCGGATAAAAACAGATGTGCCTGGGTTTATTCCTTGCAATAAGATGTAGCTATTTTAAGAAGCTGCAGTGGGATCAGCTCTAATACCATCACATTATTATGGGTCACCAGGATGACTTAAATTTCAAAGACCTTATCTTAAGAGCAGGCAAACCTTTGGGGAACAAGGGCATGTGAGATAGCAAGCAGATTGTACATCTGGTTGTATGAGAATGCGAATGAGCTTGAAATGTAGCTAATTGATCTACTGAAGGCTAAATATTAATTATAATCATGTATTGCCGTTAAAATCATTAGCTTCTCTCCCTGGTTCTTTTCTCTTTTCCCTTTGACTTTTTTGGGGTATTGTTCATTCGATGAGGATACCAAGCTATAATAGGACAACATTTCACAATGAGATTTCACATTTCAGCATGAGCCGAGGTGGCGCAGTGGTTAGAGTGTAGTACTGCAGCTACTTCAGCTGACTGCTAGTTCAGCAGATCAGCGGATCAAATCTCACCGGCTCAAGGTTGACTCAGCCTTCCATCCTTCTGAGGTGGGTAAAATGAGGACCCAGATTGTTGAGGGCAATATGCTATTTAGTATATTGTCTTTGGTGTAAGCCGCCCAGAGTTCTCAGAGAGTGGGCGGCATAGAAATATGACTAATAAATAAATAAATAATTCATGTTTCACATAAATAATGTGTCCATTGTGCAACAGATGAGCTTGGTTTTCCTGTTTAATGAGAACTAACAACACCATTGCTGTACTGGGCAAAGGATGATAACCTCCTTGAGTTGCATGGAGATGCTGTGAATGCTCTTTTGTATATATATATGTGTGTGTGTGTGTGTATATATATATACATATGTGTGTGTGTGTGTGTGTGTGTATAGATATATATATTGGTTGGTTGGTTGGTTGGTTGGATTTATATGCCGTCCTTCTCCGGAGACTCAGGGCAGCTTACAATGCGTTAAGTAATAGCCTTCATACTTTTTGTATATACCTGCTTAGTAGGGCCGAAAGCCCCCCCTAAGCAGTGTTCTTTTTTATACAAAGTCATCTTATTGCCCCCACAATCCGGGTCCTCATTTTACCTACCTCGGAAGGATGGAAGGCTGAGTCAACCTTGAGCCTGGTGAGATTTGAACTCGCAGTAATTGCAGGCAGCTGGCAGCTAAGTGCTACTTTAACACTGCTTTAGTCCGTTGCTCCACCAAGGCTCCTTAGCTGTGATGCTCCTGTTCTCACACAAAAGATCACTTTCCTTAAAGTGTCTATGGAGCTTTTCAGTCATCCAGGTCACAGTTGTTCCAAAGGTGCTTTTTCAAAAGACAACTGGAATTCCTTGGTTTTTCTCTTGAAGATGTTTCGCTTCTCATCATTTCGCTTCAACTGAAGAAGCTTCGGTGAGAAGCAAAACGTCTTCAAGAGAAAAAGTCCAGTTGCCTTTTGAAAGGGCACATTTGGGGGACACTCTCCTCAAAGGGAGTCATGCCGAACTAACCCTGATGATCCTTCAGTGACTGCAGTTTTGTTACTGTGAGATAGTAGTTCAGTTGTTGATCTGGAACCAGAGAGACCTAGGTTCAGGACCAATCTGTTGCCTACTTCAGGTACTTTGCACAGACTTTTTTTCTTACTCCATCATCCACAGAGTGATGAGGACACAACTGAAGTGGGCGTCCCTTTGTGCTTCTAATGAAAAAGGCAGAATGTAAATCTGTACTGTTAAATGGCTGCTTTTTCTTTCCTTCTTTAGGTGGGTGACCTTATTTATGGCCAGTTTATCGTTTATTTAGTTAAATAGAGTTTATTTATTTAGTTTATTTAGTTAAATAGAGCTTTTTCTTTTGTGTTTTAAAATCTTGAACTCTCCTCTTTTGCCATTTGCCATGAATTTCCCATTGTTTGCACCTACTTTTTTTGATGAGGAAAAAGAAATCTGCCTTTCCAACGTTGCAAGCAAAAGAAAAAGAAATATCTCTCTGCCTCATTTTGTTACGTTGCACCAAAGACCCTGCTTTAGTTTCAGTTTCGCTTTTTTAGCATTGCTGGGAGGGGAAGGGAAAATGCTCCAGCAATTTACCTCTTTGCAGCTAGCTAGCAACAGAGCCCCGGTAAAACAGCTGAGAGCAAATCAGCTGAGAATCGGGAGGCTCTTCAAATCAACTTATGGTAATTAACCTATACTGACGCTGAAAGGGGCTGTTTTTTCTATTTTTGCAGACAGGGGTCTACTCATTTGTTTTCTTTTAAAAAGGCATTTTTTTTCGTGACTCGAATATAAGCTGAGGGGGGCTTTTTCAGCCTGAAAAACGTGCTGAAAAACTCGGCTTATATTCAAGTATATACGGTACTCTGGAACTACGTCATTTATGCCTTTCCCATGTTTCCTAGTGTAGGTTTCTTTTTTTAAAAAAATCAGTTAACAGAGGTAGTCCTCAACTTAAAGACCACAATTGAGGGAAAGTTGTAACATGGGGCAAAACTCACTTAACAAATATCTCACTTAGCATTGACTTCCAACTCTTCTTAGCACAGTACAAGATAAACACACTCCAACGTCAACTTACTGCTTTTACACATTAATATGTAACTAGCCATTCCTATAATACCAAATCTTTCTAATCAACAAAACCAAGGTCAAAGTTTCATTTTTTTTTCTTCACAAGCATAAATTCCAGAAGTGATATCCAAATAAAAACACATTTTCCTCTTTGAATAAAAGAATCAATTTAACCATTCCTGCTTTATCTTCCTTGCTATAGAAATAATGTGTATTTCTATTTGCACCTAGTAATCTTTGTGAACTGTCACCATTTTTATTTACAAAATTTGTTGTATTCTTTCCAATTCTTTGACCTTACTGAAAAAAAAGGGAAAAACCCTTTTTCACTTTTTTCCTTCGAAGTACTAAAAAAAGCCTCCTTTTCTTTCTTTTTCTCTTTTCCCTTGTATCTCACACCCCCTTTTCCCCACCTTAATTTCCTATTTTTTCTTATCTTCTTTGTATTGTATATAATAAAATAAAATCTTAATAATAGTTAAAAAACAAATGTCTCACTTAGCAACATAAATTTTGGGCTCAGTTGTGGTCTTGAGTTGTACAGTAAATTTAGATTTGTGATTTTTTTTACTTCTGGTTTCTTCCTTTTTGTCAAAATGTTTAATGGATTTCACTCACCATCATCACTAGCTCTCTTCAATACACAGATCTCATCAGCATTTTCAGGAGTCTGATCTCTCTCTCTCTCTCCCTCTCTCTCTCTCTCTCCCTCCCTCCCTCTCTCTCTCATATCTTTACATCGAACAAGTGTCTTCAGACCTTAGGCCTTATTTTATAACAATTCTGCTTTCCCAGAAAGGGGAAATTAAAAGCAGTCTTGACTCTTAACAAGGATATTTGGCTAGAGTTTCAAAGGAAAATAATCTATTAATAATTGAGATCAGATTGATGTCATGAATTTATTTCTTTTTTTCCTCTCTCTCTCCATTGTTTTAATTTCAGACTCATGGTTCCAGATTGTGAAATCATGTGGGATTTGGGACAACTTTATCCTTTTGAGCTAATGTTAGGAATGAATGGAAGAATCTGGGTAAAAGCCAAAACAATTCAACAGACTTTAATAATAGCAAATGTTCTGGAGGCTTGTGTGCACATGATAGCTGAACAGAGGAAATGTGTAATTGCAAAATTGTTAGAAAACTAACAATTTAGTTTAGGGGAGAGGATGAGGATGAGGATGCATGATAAATTTCCAGAAAGAGAAAGAGGAAATACTGCATATTTAAATATTTTATAGTGTTAAATAATTAAATGCCTCATCCATAGGAGTAGGAACTTAAGACCCAGAAGAAGAATGGAGAGATCTAGTATCAATATTGTCAATCATAAGAAGCGTCCAATCAGTGTATATTAGTCCCCGCCTACATTGTATATAAGTAGATGTACAAATGGTTACTTTGTATTGTATAGTTGTTTAATATATCTGATGGTTACAATAAATACTTTTACTTAAAAGAAGAATATGGTCTCTGAATATTATTGGGTCAGATCCTTAATTCATTAACAAATTGGTAGCAGAGGATGGTTTATGACCCAATAATAAAAATATGATAAAGAAAATATTTAAAGAAGATAGAACAAAAATGCCAAATACAAGAGCATGTTCAAAGAAAATGACAACAAAAATACTCAAACGAAGATCAAAAAACAGAAATAAGAGATGGATCCATAGAAGAAAAAATTAAAAATAAATCCACTACTGAAGATATTAAAGAAAAAGAAAAAATTGTGGAAAAGGGTGAGAGCTTAAGAGAAAAATTAATTAATATTCTGAGAAATCAAAATGATGATGAAGAAATATTAAATAATATGCAGAGACTGATTAATTCAAATGATACAAAAGACAGAGACCAAAATACAACACAAATAAGCAAAAATATATGCGAAGCAATTGGAAACTCAAATAACGAAAAGACTTCAGTCGTTGAAATAGACGGTTACACTCAGAGATTTGAAAAGCAAACATGTCCGTTAGAACTGACAGTCAAAATGGCCGACCGTAAATCAAAAAGTGAAAAATTAACCAAATATTCAGAAAGATCTGATACAAAAAACTATGAAGATGACTGCGAGGATGAAGACGAAATAATTACTGAAATATATCCTTCAAAAAGCCAAATTAGTGAAGCTATGAAGACTATTGCAGAAGCGTTCAGATCCGGATTTAACATAAAAAATAAAGACTCACAAAATAAATATCTAACTGCAGAGTTTGCCGAGCACAGAAGAAAATGCCAATTTTTGCCATCAACACCTACACTTCCAGAAGCTAGGGATGAATTTTACCCTGAAAACTTCGAAGTGGGAGCTCCTGTGGGACATCAGGGGCATGTTGGAGGCTTTTCCAGAGAGGGCGACTTCCGGGAAGAGATCAGTGGAGGAGCTGCAAGCATAAGAACCTTCCCCGGCAGCTGCTTGAACGAAATGAGATTCGCGCATGTGCAGTCAAGTCCAGAAGAAATAGGAAAAAAAATACAGAGAAAGCCTTTTAAATTACCAACTAGCATACCAGTGCCCTATTGCTGCTTTCTGGAAATTCAGGACCATGGACAACAACCAGCTTTAGGTAATTTGATTAATAATAATGGATATATTCCAACTGACTTTCCTAAACTGAATTTAAATCGATCCAACATACAGGAATGGTCTCAAAATATTCAGATATTATTTTTAAAAGAAAATTTATTATATTTCATTGACAACCCACCTAAAAGTCCATGGACTTTAGAACAAGATATTAAACATCACAGGGCTTTTTATCTGCTTATAGCTAGTATTAATTCAACCTTGTATTATTGTATAAAAAATAATCTAACTGTATTAGAAATTATTCAGGACATGTATAACTTATTTTACAGTGACAGCTTAGCCACTACTACAAAATTGTCTAAAGAATTTTTTTCTAAAAAATTCAAAATAGGTACATCCATGAGTGAACACTTAGTGAACATGAACGCTGTTAGAGCAGAATTACATTTGAGAGGAGAAAATGTGTCAGACCAAATAATGAAAAGTGCTATAATTAATTCTTTGGATCATAATTGGGACAACTTTATTAACAACTTAGACTCTCTAAGATTAGGGGATCTGTCTGTAGAAAGGTTATCTAATATGCTTATTACTGAAGACAATTTGAGAAAGGACAGACAATTAATGATAAAAGAAACAAAAACATTCAAAAAGGTATATTTTAATGAAAAGAATAGAGAAAATATAGAATGCTATATTTGTGGGTCAAGAGAACATTATAAAAGAGATTGTCCTAGAAATTTCAAAGAAAAATATAGAAATGAATATAGAGGCAGAGTAACAAATAGACATCCAATAGAGAACATATATAATAGAAGAGATTCACCTAACTATAGAGATAGAAGAGAGTACAGAGAAGGATACAAAGATAATAAGACAGGGGCTTCATTTGGAATTGAAAAAGAATATAAAGAAACTTGTATTAAATATAGTAGTAATAATTGGTTAATAGACACAGGAGCAAATAACCACACCACACCCAACAAACTAATTCTATCTTCTTTCACAGAAGAAAATTTTCTAATAAAAGTGGCTAATCAGAACCAAGTACATGTAATTGGAAAAGGAAATATAATATTACCGGGAATAGGAAAAATAGAGGGGGTGCTATTAGTGCCAGAAATACCACAAAATATATTAGCTGCAATAAAACTAAGTGAGGAAGCGGAAATAAATATGTCTACTTCAAAGGGTAATATGTACATTAGAAAAAATAATATAGATGTAGGTAAAATCACCATTAAAAAAGGAATACCATATGTGTAATTTGAAGAAAAAAATATTTCATGCATAGATACAAATTTGGATTCGGAAAATGAAGAATACTTAAATGAAAAAGAAGATAAAAAACAAAAACCTTTAATAGGTAAACCTATTCATGATGAATGTGCACATTTATTACACAGAAAGTTAGGCCACGCCAGTTTCCCAGTGATACAAAAAGTAATTAACTGTACTGAAGGAGCAAAAATAAAAAATTGTGAGAACTATCTTGAATGTTCGGTATGTAAATGCTCGAAATTAAAAACGAAAGCAAGACCAAAAGAATCTAAACGCACTACTAAACACATCTTTGAAACGGTACATATGGACTTAGTAGGACCATTTACACCTTCTGTAAAATATAAAAACAGATTTTTCTTAACAATAGTAGACGATTTTAGCAGATATGGATTTGTATATTGTTTAAGACATAAAAATGAGGTATTCATGAAATTTAAAGAATTCTATAAAAGAGTGGAAATACAAAATAATAAGAAAATTAAAAAAATAATGACTGATAGAGGATCGGAATTTCTTTCTAATGAATTTACTAATTGGCTAAAATCAAAAGGAATATTACATTTTATGACAAATCCGTTCTCTCCATTCCAAAATGGAGTATTAGAACGTAGAAACTCGACACTACAAACAATGATTAGATGTGTTCTAGAAGATTCTGGTATGAGCAAAAATTTCTGGTCTGAAGCATTATTGTATTCTAATTATACTCTAAATATAACATGGTCTAGTGTAATCAATAAGACTCCTTATGAAATAATGTACAACAAAAAACCTCAGATATCACATTTACATATATTTGGTGTATCAGCTGATGTACATATACCTAAACAAATTAGACGTAAAGGAGATAAAATATCAAGGAGATTAAAATTCATAGGTTATGAGCCAGGTACAAAAGGATATAAATTTGTGGATAATAATAATAAATTCATTGTATCAAGAAATGCCATATTTCATGAACAATCAAACTGGTCAAAAATACATCTTAATGAAATAAATATAGGAAATGAAAATAATCCTAGAATAAAAATAGATTCACTAAATAAAAAGGAAGCCATACATCTAAGAGATAATAATAGTAATTCAAAAAGGCCAATTAGAAATAATAGAAATAAAATACCTAAAAGATTTGAAGATTACATTTTGCATATAGATTCAGGTACAATAACTCCCAATTCATATGAGGATATATTAAAACTACCAATTGATGAAAAAATAAAATGGGAAACAGCAATGTTAAAAGAAATGAATAGTCTAAAAGAACTAAATGTATTTACAAAAACTAAGGTACCAAGCAACAAATCTACTATAGGCAGTAGATGGATATTTAAAATTAAAAATTTAGAAAAGGGAGAAAAATTATACAAAGCACAAATTATTGCACAGGGATTTGCTCAAAAATATCCCGAGGATTATGATGATACTTATTCGCCTACAATCAGAATAGGAAGTGTAAAAAGTGCACTAGTTATAGCATCCATAATGAATTTGGAAGTGTATCAATATGACGTTCAAACAGCATATTTACATCATGACTTAGATAAGGAAATATATGTAAAAGCACCACATAGTAAGGACACAATAAAGGGAGAAACATGGTTACTCAATAAAAGTCTATATGGACTTAAACAGTCCGGAAGAAGATGGTACGAGTGTCTAACTAAAGAATTAATTACAATGGGATTCACTGCAACGACAGCAGACAATTGTTTTTTTTACAAAAATGGAAGGAGATTATCCAGAATATATATTGGTATATGTACATGATATTTTGTATATATGTAAAAATAAAGAAAAATGTATTGAATTTGCTGATAAGCTAGGAGAAAAGTTCTCACTTAAATTCTTAGGAAATATTAATAAATATTTAGGAGTACAAATTAGTAAGACATCAAAAGGATACCATTTATCTCAAGAAGAAAAGATAAAAGAACTGTTGTACAAATGTAATATGAGTGATGCTAAACCTTGTGAAACACCTATGCAAACTGATTTCGTAAAAAATATGTATAATGAAGCTCCTGAATTTAAAGATAACACTCTATACAGATCAATAATTGGATCACTTTTATATATCGCCAATTGGACTAGACCAGATGTAACATTGGCAGTTAATTTATTATCTAGGCATGTAAGTAAACCAAATAATTATCACTGGGAGGCAGTGAAAAGAGTTTTAAGATATCTAAGATATAGCATTGATAAATGTTTATGTATAGAACCAGATAAAATAAGTACTCCAAATATTACATGTTATGCTGATGCTGACTGGGCCGGAGATGTTAAAAGTCGTAAAAGCACTTTGGGATATGTATTGTATTTAAACAATAGTCCTATATATTGGTATACTGGAAAACAAAACTTAGTAGCAACATCAACAGCAGAAGCTGAATATATTTGTTTATCAAAAGCAGCTAATAATATTACATGGTTTGATGATTTGATTACAAGTGTGTGGATTAAACCCAATTATCCTATTCATATTTATGAAGATAACAAGGCTGCTATAGAAATATCTTTAGCAGATGCAATAGGTAAAAGATCAAGACACATAGATATAAAATATAAACATGTGAGACAATTATGTAAACTAGGATTTATTAAAACCATACATTGTAAAACTGATGAACAAATAGCAGATATTTTGACAAAACCTTTAATGAGTAAGCAACACAGCATATTAACAAATAAGTGTTAAAAGAATTATACAATATGGATTAGGCATTTAGAGGGGGTTTTGTTAAATAATTAAATGCCTCATCCATAGGAGTAGGAACTTAAGACCCAGAAGAAGAATGGAGAGATCTAGTATCAATATTGTCAATCATAAGAAGCGTCCAATCAGTGTATATTAGTCCCCGCCTACATTGTATATAAGTAGATGTACAAACGGTTACTTTGTATTGTATAGTTGTTTAATATATCTGATGGTTACAATAAATACTTTTACTTAAAAGAAGAATATGGTCTCTGAATATTATTGGGTCAGATCCTTAATTCATTATCATATAGGTATAAGATAAATACAAACTAGAGCTATTAATTCTGTGTATTTTTGGTTGTTGTTTCTTGTGCTGTAGTTCTGTAGTTAGTAGTGGACTTTTTGTAAAGTTTCCCAAACTACAGCCTTATAAATGTTGGTTTAACATTTAAAAGAGGAAATACTTGCTATTTTTTAAATCGATCTTCATTTCATTTTATTTGCAAATATGTACAGACTTTTTCACAAGGAATTTTTTAATTCACTGAGATTTATGTATGTGCATCATGAGCATAAGACTGAGTTGGATTTTTATTCTGAAAAGTAGATGCTGAAAAAACGAAATATAAGTAAAGATTACCAGAGAAATTTACTGCTGTTAAAAAAAACCCTAGAAAATTAAGTTTCTCTCAAAGATTCTCACCCTTTGGATGCAGCTTTTAAAAAATAATTGCAAAATTAACATTTGGCATTGAATTAGATTTCTCGGTTACACATTTATTTAGCTTTCTCTTAAAGCATAAAAATATAATCAAACATTACAGTGAAAACTTTGATCCACCTATTTATGTGAGTGGCCAAAACAAAGATCGGAACATTTTAACTGAAATGAGATAAACAACAATGGCAGCAATTTTAAGGAAAACAAAACTTTAGTTTGATTTATTATGGCACGATCACTATTGATTTCTTGCTACTTTGTAACCCTGTGATATTGATTCCTTTCTATTTTTGTTGGTTCTTTATTATTTTCTATTGATTCTGAAAGTAACTGTGGAATTGTTTTCCTTGCTATTTTTAAAAAAAGTTAATTTCACATGGCAGGTTAGAAGAGTGGCTAGCCTTGAAGGGTTCATCAGACAGCAGCTTGGAAATGCTCCTATTCTAGGAGCATTAAAATCTGGTGTTTTTATGCTGTCTATGTGCAGGAGGGCTTTGATGGCAGATGTAGCAAAGCAGCAACCTAAGGAGCCATGCTATTTCCCAAGATTTTGATTGGACATTGATCCTTGGTTTGGATCATTGCAGCTGAATCTCTTCTTTTTCTAAAAGTGGGATCCGTTTGTATTTTGTCAGCCATTAAGAAGATCTGGGCTATCCGTGGCCTCTTGCCTAACTTAAATCAGTGCCTTTTGTCTTGTGAAATAGACAAGGTCTTTCAGAAATCTGCAAAAGCTTGCTTGATGTCTGCTGAGCACAGAGCTCTCCAGAGCAAATATATAAGAAAAAGGATATTCCTAATGTGGGAAGAAATATCCATCTGGTTCAGTTCCAAGGCGGGAGAAAGGCACTGGAGACAAAATGGAGGCTGATTGGAAAGATGATTTAGTGATGAAGCAGAATCACATGGGTGGTTCTGGTGCAGCTGATCACATGGAGTTGAAAGTGGGGTTTTTTTATACCTTCTCTTGGGCTTTGCACTTGAGCTTCCTGTTCCTATGTAAGAACATTGGCTATTGTCAGACTCCCATGGGGCCTTAGTAGAGTAGTAAGTAATGACTCTTAGTAGAGTCATAGCTGACTCTATAGGCAAAATACAAAGTCCTAGGAGTTTGTCTGAGCTAAGTTTGGTTGACATTTCTGAGGGTGAGGCAATGAAGGGGCTTGTTGGGCAATTCCTGTTATGGCTGAGGGCTAATCCTAGCCTTTGTTCACATTTTGCTGTAGGGAATTTCAAAATACCCTGCCTTGAATGGATTTCTGCCTACAGTATTTTCTTTGCCTATGAATAGAGCTGTCTCTCTCTTTCTCTCTTAAGTGCTGACATCTGCTGTGGGCTATTAAAGAAGGGTGGGGGCTGCTTTCTCCCTCTAAAAAAACTTATCACAATATAATATCCTGCCTTTTTAATATTTCTCAAAATATTTCATTCTTCTAGGAGAGGGGTGGGTGCTAACCTTCTACACTTTTTTTTAAATATTATTATTAAATTTATATACCGCCCTTCTCCCGAAGGACTCAGGGTGGTGAACAGCCACAGAATAAAAAACACATACATACAAAAATTTAAGATAGAATAAAAACGAATTAAATAATTTGGCTGAGACGAATTTAAAATACCCAATGATTTAAAACAAATTAAAATTTACATTTAATGGGAAAATATTTAGGCCAGGCCGGCTTGATGAAATAGAAAAATCTTAAGTGCGCGATGGAAGGTCCGG
The DNA here is from genome assembly GCA_012654045.1 of Ptyas mucosa. Lineage (NCBI taxonomy): Eukaryota > Metazoa > Chordata > Lepidosauria > Squamata > Colubridae > Ptyas > Ptyas mucosa. Next base: position 2,749,294 of record WNWU01000394.1, on the reverse strand, counting down.
GATCGTCCGTATCTCCGGGGGGAGCTCGTTCCAGATCGTAGGTGCCCCCACAGAGAAGGCTCTCCCCTTGGGGGCCGCCAGTCGACATTGCTTGGCCGATGGCACCCGGAGGAGCCCCTCTCTATGGGAGCGTACTGGCCGGTGGGAGGCTATTGGTGGTAGCAGGTGATCCCGTAGATAACCAGGTCCTAAGCCATGGAGCACTCTAAAGGTGATAACCAAAACCTTGAAGTGCACTCGGAAGACCACCGGGAGCCAGTGCAGCTCGCGCAGGAGAGGTGTTACATGGGAACGCCCTGTCGTTCCCATAACCACCCGCGCGGCTGCACTCTGCACCAGTTGGAGCCTCCAAGTGCTCCTCAAGGGGAGCCCCATGTAGAGAGTGCTACAGTAGTCCAGACGCGAGGTGACAAGGGCATGAGTGACTGTGCGTAAGGAGTCCCGATCTAGAAAGGGACGCAACTGGTGAATCAGGCGAACCTGATAAAAAGTCCTCCTGGTCACGGCCATCAAGTGCTCTTCTAAAGACAGCCATGAATCCAGGAGGACGCCCAAGTTGCGTACCCTCTCCGTGGGGGCCAATGATTCGCCCACAATAGTCAGTGATGGCACCAACTGACTATATCGGGACGTCGGAAACCACAGCCACTCGGTCTTGGATGGATTGAGCCTGAGCCTATTCCTCCCCATCCAGATCCGCACTGCCTTCAGTCACCGGGACATCACTTCAAGGGCATCGTTGGGGTGGTCTGGGGTGGAGATGTACAGCTGGGTGTCATCAGCGTACTGATGGTATCTCACCCCAAAACTTACACTAAGTTAAGTATGAAGAGGATGGAATGGAACCTACTCCTTATTTAGTTCTTATTTGATGAGTAACTTCCGGTAACTTTTTGTTTGCCTGCAGAACATGGATACGTTCCTCAGAGGACTGGAACAGCCCTTGGCTCTCTTCACCTTTTGACTTGCTCAGCCAGATGAGTTAGCTGCTTAGGTGGATCATCAGGCCTTGAGTAAACCAAAGGTTGATCTTATCTCACTTCCATTGTATTTTTTTAAATGAAGTTTTCTTACAGGCTTTAATTATTTAGCGTATGGCATTTACAGAGGTAATGCAGTCACTGATATATAAATATATATTTAAGTGTGTGTGTGTGTGTGTGTGTGTGTATACACACACACACACATATATATAATCTCTCTCTCTCTCTCTCTCTCTCTCTCTCTCTAGATAGATATAGATATATAGAGAGAAATAGCACTTAGACCTATACCACTTCACAGTGCTTTGCAGCTCTCTGTAAGGATTTTACAGAGTCAGCCCCCAACAATCTGGGTCCTCATTTTACTGACCTCAGAAGGACGGAAGGCTGAGTCAGTGTTGAGCCGATAACAATTGAACTGCCAAACTGCTTGAAGCCAGAATCGCTTAACAACCGTGTTCAGTAATGGCTGCAGTCACTTCCGGTGGCACCGCTTTCGCGTTGAAGACGTTCGATCTCGAGTGCCCGTTCCTTCGTTCCATAAAAGCCACCGGAACAGCTGATAAGCGCTGACCGGTGGCTTGGGAAATCTCTCCCTGGGCAAAGGGGAGAGGTAAGAGCAGGCAGGGGCAGGTAGAGCTCCCCAAGTGCCCTAGAAAAAATTCTGGGGTGCGAAGGGTGAGAGCTCCCTAGAAACCTGCCAAGCAGCTCCGGACCTAGGATGACTCTGCAACAGCAGAGCCAAACGCCGCAACCACTTCTGCCTTTTTGGGATTGATCTGATGATATAAAACCGCAGCAGACAGGGCAAGCCAGGAGAGACAAGACTGCAAGTATTTTACATTTAACTCCAATTGTTTATTGCTTCCTTCGGAAGTACTAATTAACAGCGGAAACAAAATGGCGATTGAGGCTTGAATGGGTGTGGAAAGTGAAAGTTAAGAAAAGTTTGACTAAGCGGCCTCTTTTTTTTTTCCTTTGTGGGAAAGAGACTTTGTAACGGCAAGAAAGTAACGTTGTTAATGCAAGAAGGAGGATTTTCTAAGTAGTAAATTAAGTCAAATATAAAAAGGAACAAGGACTTTTTTTTCCTGACAGGCAAAGTCAGGCAAAGAGGGAGGGGGAGACCAGCCCATTTTGGAAGATGGCCTCAAAACCTGTAAACACTGTCCCTCCTAAGGGGTCTGGAAGTGCTGGCAGCTCTCCAGCTCACACATCAAAATTGCAAGTTCTTATTCCCTCAACAGAGCCACAGATTTTAACATTAGAAATGTTACAACAAGCCTTAAAAATCACACAGGATAAACTTATTACTGTGTTTGATGAGAAGATTCAAATGGTCTCAGATGAGATTTCAATTAGGAATAAGGAAATTAGGGAGGATATACTTTTGGCATTTCAAGGCTTGGCAGGACATATTGAAATTTTGGATGATAAGGTTGAAGAGATAAAACAGTCTAATGAAATTCTGGACAATAAATTGGGCCTGGCCCAGGAAAAAATTGAAAGGGCAGAAGCTGATGTTACGATGATTCAATATAGAGATATGGAATTTGCTTTGAGAATAAGAGGGGTGAAAGAGAACAAACAAGAGAACTTGAGAGAGATGATGGTGGAGGCACTGGCACAGGCATTGGGGGAACAGAAAGTCGAAATTGGCTGGCAGATCGACAAAATTTACAGAGTTAATTCATGGGTGGCTAGACAGAAAAATCTACCAAGGGACATTGTGATTTATTTTACTACAAGGAGACTTCGTAATGAGATTCTACAGGCTACTTTTAAAAACAAGCTCCAAGTTGAAGGTCAAGAGGTTATGACAATGAAAGAAATCCCCCCAAAAATGTTGAGAGCCAGAAGGGAGTATTCCTTTCTGGTGGATGAACTGAGAAGTCGTCAGATACAGTACAGATGGGAAGTGCCAGCTGGTATAGTGGTGAATTATTCAGGAGAAAGATATCGGCTTAATACTATATGGAAAGCAAGAGATTTTTATGCTAAGGTTTTAAAGGTTGGACAACCAAAATCACTGGAAGTTAAAAGTAAGAAAGAAGCAAGGGGGGAAAGAAAAGGAGAAAGAGAAGAATTGCTGGCTATTGCTCAAGGGGGAGGGTCGACTAGTCAAGAAGATCTCCTTCAAATACAGTTAATTGATATAACAGATGAGCCAAAGGACCAAAGACAGACTAGAGCTGCTACAGCCAAACGCAAGGAAGATTTAAGATTGCAACAATTACAGATGGTAACTCAGGAAACTACCAAAACAGAAGTTGTGGGAGGAGCCAGACCTAAAGGTCAAATGAAGAAAGACCATCAGTAACTGCTCCAAAAACTTCGGAGATTTAAAGATGGGAACTAGGTTCCTGACCTGGAATGTTAATAGTTTGAATTCAGCGCAGAAAAGGAGGAAAATATTTCATTATCTTAAACAATTTAAAAATGATGTAATTTGCTTACAAGAGACTCATATTAGAATACAAGACCAAAAATATTTAACAGACACAAGATTAGGTGTACATTATGTTGCAGCAGCACCAGAGAAGAAAAATGGTATAGTTATATATTTGAAAAAAGACTTAATTGCAAAATTAATTGAAGCAGACAATCAAGGGAGATTTCTAGCAATTGAACTTATAGTAAAAGGAGAAAAACTACTTTTAATTGGAATTCATGCACCGAATCAACAACAACAAGATTTTTATAAACTTCTACATTCAAAGCTGATCCAGTGGAATTATAAATCATGTATTTTACTTGGTGACTGGAATGGAGTCTTAGATATTAAAAAAGATAAGAGAGGCCCTAAACAAAATCAAACAACGAGAGCAAGATTGCCAAAATCTTTTTTCAAGATGATGGAAGATTGGGAGCTGAAAGATATTTGGCGGGAAAGAAATCCAACAGAAAAAGATTTTACTTTTTTTTCAGACAGACACCAATCCTTTTCAAGGATTGATTTTATTTTAACTACTAATGATCTTTCTCCTAGGGTGAAGAATATGAAGATTTGCTCCAGAACACTAACAGATGACAGTCCAGTTTGGGTGGAATTGGAGTATGGAAGGGGACCTAAGAGGTCATGGAGGCTAAATGAAAATTTGTTTAGATACCAGGAAAATGTAAAAGAGTGTAAGAGGTTTATGAAAGAATTTTTTGTTATAAATATGCAAAAGGGTACTCCTATGGAAATGGTCTGGGATGCGAGTAAGGCATATATGAGAGGTATTTTGATTTATTTGAATAATAAATTTAGAAAGAGGCAAGGGGAAAAAAGAAAGTTACTGGAAGATGAAATAAAGAAAAAAGAACAAGCTTTGATAATGAATCCCACAGATAAAAAAATTAAAGAGGCGATTAATTTACTGAAAGGGCAATTCAACATGTTGATGGCCGATCCAGCTGCAACTAGTTTACAATATGCCAAACATAATAATTTCTGTAATGCAAATAAACCTGGAAGGTGGTTAGCCTATTTGTTACGAAAAAAACAGAACTTGAGGATAATAGAGAAAATAAAACACAAAGGGAAAGAGGTTTACCAGCAAGAGTTGATTAAGAAGTCTTTTTTAGAATTTTATTAAGATTGTATATTGCCGATAAAATAGAAGATGCAGATATAGATAGATATTTACAAAGGGAGGAGGTTCATATAATAACACAGGATCAGAGGGATAGTTTAAATCAATTGATAACTTCAGATGAGATTTTGTTTGCAATTAAACAACCGAAAGTGGGTAAATCACCTGGGACAGATGGGCTGTCAACTGTTTATTACAAATATTTACAGGAGGAAATGGTTGAACCACTGAAGTAATTATTTAATAATATACAACAAGGAGGTGGGGTACCTCCATCGTGGAAACAGCTTTTATTTCCTTAATTCCCAAAGAAGGTCAAGACCATACAGATTCTAAAAATTACAGACCTATATCACTCTTAAATACAGATTATAAGATTTTTGCCAAAGTCTTAGCAAACAGATTAATGACAGTTATGCAACAAGTGATACATCACGACCAAACAGGTTTTATAAGTGGTAGATAAATGAAGGATAATGTAAGACATATTGTTAATGTATTAGAATATTTGGGGAGGAACAACCAAGTCCCTGCGGTGCTAATATTTCTAGATGCAGAGAAAGCGTTTGATCATTTGAATTGGCAATTTTTACTGAAATTAATGGAAAGGATGCAATTTGGAGAACATTGTATAAAATCTATTAAGGCAATATATCAGGAACAAACAGCACAAATAATAATTAATGGAGGCCTAACTGATAATTTTAAAATAGAAAAAGGTACAAGGTAAGGTTGCCCTTTGTCTCCATTGTTATTTATTTTGTCATTGGAAATATTGCTGAATAAAATTCGGGGGTTGGACAAGATAATGGGAATTAAAATAAGACAGTCTGAGTATAAAGTACAGGCATTTGCAGATGACTTGGTTGTTACCTTAACCCAACCGGCATAGTCGGTTACTGTATTGATGGATTTAATTAAGGTATATGGACAAGTATCTGGTTTCAAAATAAATGCAGCCAAAACAAAGATAATAGCTAAAAATATGACGAGAACCCAAAAGGAAGAGATGGAAAGGGATACAGGATTTGAAGTGATAAAGAAGGTTAAGTACTTAGGGGTTAATATTTCAAGTGTGAATATGAAAATGTATCAGTATAATTATGAATCATTGTGGCAAAAAATACAGATAGAGATGGAAAATTGGAAAAAAATACAATTATCTCTGCTGGGAAGGATAGCTGCAGTAAAGATGAATGTTTTACCAAGGTTTTTATTTCTGTTTCAGATGATACCTATACTTAAAAATGATAAAAAATCTGAAGGAATGGCAAAAGGGTATAAATACCTTTGTTTGAGTGGGAAAGAAGCCACGAGTAAAGCAGAAAATAATGCAAGATTCTCGAGAAAGAGGAGGTCTTAAAATGCCTAATTTAGGATTGTACTATGAAGCAGCTGCCCTCTCGGCAGTTAGTGATTGGGTAAATTTAACAGAGGAAAGGATATTAAATATAGAAGGATACGGTCTGGTCTATGGCTGGCATGCTTATTTATTGTATAATAAAAAAGTAGATAGTACTTTTAAGAGTCACATACTAAGAAATGCTTTATTGCGTGTCTGGAAAAAATATCAATATAAATTAAATGACAAATTACCAATTTGGACAGTACCCAGACACGTGATAGAGAATATAAGTGTAGAACAAAAACAAGATGAGACTACTTATAAGGAACTCTTGTATAAGGAAGGAAATAGATTTCAATTAAAACCTATTCAACAATTAAAAGAAGAAAGAGTAGTTAAGACTTGGTTTCAGTATGGTTAGCTGCAGGCCAGATGGGGAACAGATCAAAAAGTAGGTATTTTGCAACAGGAGGAGAATTTGATTAAACAAATAAGAGATAAGAGTCAAATGCACATAAAAATGTTGTATAATGCCCTTGTGGAAATAGATTCAGAAACAGATTTAGTTAAGGATTGTATGATAATATGGTCACAAAATATAGGTGAAGTAATAACACTGGAAACATGGGAAATATATGGGTTAGAAATGTAAGATTTACACAAGCACAGAATTTAAGAGAGAATTTTTATAAAATGTTCTACAGGTGGCATCTAGACCCAAAAAAATTAGCTGGTATGTATCCAAATGTACAACCCAGATGCTGGAGATGTGACTGTCAGGATGCTACGTATTATCATATATGGTGGACGTGTAAGAAAATTAAGGCTTTCTGGATTAAAATATGGTGGATTATCCAGAATATTTTAAAGAAAAAGATTAAATTTATGCCATAGTTTTTTTTGTTGGGAATTGTAACGGATTGTATGGTTATAGAAACTAAGTTGATTTTAAATTTAATAACTGCTGCTAGGTTACTAGTGGCTCAGTATTGGAAGAAGAAAGATCTACCAACCATTGAGGAATGGACATTAAAAGTGGTGCATTTGGCTGAAATGGCAAAAATTTCTGCATATTTGAAAGACTATTCAAATGAAAGATTCTTGTTGGAATGGAGAAGATGGATTGACTATATTCAAAACAAGTATCGGACTAAGAAGCTTCAAATAGCATATGAATGAAATATGTAATCTAATTGATAGTTTATAGTGTGGGTTCATAATGTTTAGAGTTATAGGAGTTAAAGATTTAGAGATAATTGGAACTTAATATAATGTTAGCATATTTTAGCTTTATGTTTGGGAAATGCTATACCCTGTGCCTGTTCTGGGAAGTCTGGGGGGGGAGGGGGGAAAGGGAAGGGGAGGGGGAGGGATAAGAGGGTGGGAGTGGGGGTGGGGATGGGTGAGGGAGGGGGCTGGGAGGGGGGGAGAAAATGTTTGTATTCTTTTTAAAACTTTTTAATAAAAAAAAAGTAATGGCTGCAGTGATTCACTTAGCAACCATGGCAGGAAAGATCACGAGATGGGGCAAAGATTCACGGAACCACTGTTTCACTCAGCAACAGAAATATGGGACTTGATTTTGGTAATTAAGTCAAGGATTACTTGATTAGAAAGAGCTTTAGCAAAAGTTAGGCTGTTCAGAAATTGTGAAACCAAACCGCAATGGCTTTTAGAGGTACACATATTTAATAATTTGAAATATAAAGAAAGAAGCACCTTTGAAGCAGCCCATGGTTAATGTTGCTGTGAGTCTGTGAACAATGGTGAATATAAATCTAATGAAGAAGTGAATAAAATAAGATGGTGCCCTGTGTTCTGGGACTATATCATCACAAATATATCTGTGAAATCTCCAGGAATCCTTGTGTTGTCTATTCAACTTAGTTAAACCCTGGCCTGGCCTTAGGTTCACTTGCTTTTTGTGCCCTGCGTAGCTTATCAAAGTAGCCAGAGAATAGAATGAATGAGTTGGAAGGAACCTTGGAGGTCTTCTAGTCCAGCCCCCTGCTCAAGCAGGAGACCCTATACTATTACAGATAAGTGACTGTCCAGCTTCTTCTTAAAAACCTCCAGTGATGAAGTGCCCACGATTTCTGAAGGCCCTTGCCTTCCACTGGTTAATTGTCCTCACTGTTAGGAAGTTTCTGCTTAATTCCAGGTTGCTTCTCTTCTTGATCAGTTTCCATCCATTGTTTCTTGTTCTGCCTTCTGGTGCTTTGGAGAATTTGACTTCGTCTTCTTCGTGGCAGCCCCTCAAGTACTGGAATACTGTTATCATGTCACCCTAATTCTTCTTTTCTTTAGACTAGCCAAACCCAAATCCTGCAGCCATTGTTCATATGTTTTAGTGTAGGAAGGGAACACCACCAAGACAGTGCCAAGACCAGGGATACATAGCAAAACATAATATGGAACCAACTCAGGAAGGGAGAAGAAGCCCCAGGCATAGGAAAACGACCTTCCCAAAATAGAACACATAAGCATCAGGGCCACTTAAGAATAAAAGAAGACCCCGGAAAATGACACACACAGACACAAAACATGCCAGGAAAGAAACTATTGAAACAGCAGAATAAAACAAAAGGGACAACAGGATTAGCTGAGGAAAAGATTTAATCAATAGCCCCAGCAATCTGATAAGGGCCAAACCGGGAGTAAGGGCTTAATTGATAACAACATGATGAGCTTAAGGCAAAGGAAAAATAATAAGAGCAAAAGGAAACAAAAGAACATGAAATCAGATAACTAAGACACCACTCAATTTCAAGTAGGAGAGATTCAGAATAAGAAAACACAGGGAGATCCATGAGCAAACACACAAAAGTAACAAAAGAAAAAGAATTGCCTTTGTACAGAAAAGTATAAAAATGTATGCTTACCTTGTAAAGATGTCAGCTCACCCAGGAACGCTGGTTCGTGGGCCTGCCGGATCTGTCTTCCTGAAACTTAATAAAGAGAATCCTGTTTTCACGCAGCTCGCTTCTCTCATCAATTAACTCATCGTGCCTGAGACCCTCTCCCAGCCGGGAGATTCAAATCTCTTTCGGGGAAACCTCTGCGAAGATTCAACATTAGTTTCCAGGCCTTTGATCATCTTAGTTGCTCTTCTCTGAACTTTTTCCAAAGTCTCAACATCTTTTTTGTATTATGGTGACCAAAATTGGTTGCAGTATTCCAGGTGTGGTCTTAGAGATAAGCGACACCATCTTGCTTTTTAAATGCCTGTAGTACAGTGGTTTAAAGCACCCTGTTATTAACATCTATTAACATCTGCTGCTTGCAATTACTGCAAGTTCGAATCCCACCAGGCTCCAGGTTGACTCAGCCTTCCATCCTTTCTAAGGTGGGTAAAATGAGGACCCAGATTGTGGGGGCAATAAGCTGACTTTGTATAAATATACAAAAGTATGAAGGCTATTTGCTTAACGCACTGTAAGCCGCCCTGAGTCTCTGGAGAAGGGCGGCATATAAATCAAATTTAAAAAAAAATGGTGGGTGGGACTTCATTCAGCTTAGAAGTGATAACACCGAGACATTTACTTCGGTGTCTCTCCTAAAGCCACTCTCCGAATCTGGAAATACTGGGTGATTTTACAGCCAGGCTCCAAGATCCCCTTCCTGAGAAGGTCCTGAAGGTGTCAGTGTATGAATCTAGAGAGCAGAAATGTTTTTCTGTTGAAGAGTTACGTTAGGGTTTGGGGTAGAGTCCCAATATCCTCAAACCTGCCCCAAACCACAATTTCAGCTCATTTCCCAGAAATTCTGTGCCCATTTCCAACTTCTGTCCCACTCTGAATTACCAGCTCTGGGAGAACATGCATTCAGGACTTTCTCAATCTGGTCATTGGGATTTTTCCACTCCTTCCATAGACTTCCCCAGTGGTCACAGTCAAGGCTGAACATTACAGGAATTGAAACATCTCACTTTTCGGTCCCGCAACCCCTTCACACAACTCATTTCATAATCTGAACCCCTTTTCTCTGTTTGGAGGCTGTAACCCAGGTTTGCTAAACCAGGGCTGCAATACTCCAGACGGCTGCTAGGGAGAATAAAATACAAAGAAAGAGACGAACAACAACCCTGGGGTGTCAACGTGCAGTGTTTTGCAGCCGTTTTGCAGAGATGCTATTCTTAGCCAAAGCCACTCGGGATTGGGTTAGTTTAGACCGACAAACACATCCACACACATCTACAGCTGTTCCGAAGGACAAAAGAAACATCAGCTGTGCAAACTACGAGGCTGCAGCCCTTTTGCGCCTACGGATCAAAGGGCTTTTACGCATCGCTTGGTTAAAACCCTGATCGCTCCGGACACTGGATTGAATCGCTCTCTCACCGATTGATTTAGTCGGCCCGAACGGAGACTGCCCCGCCCCCCGTGCCCTGGGGGCTTATGGGCTATGGGAAGGCTGCCAGAGCTGCGGATTTAGGCTGCAGGTGAGGACAGATGTGGGCTGGCGGTTGTGGTGCAGCAGCGCGGGAATTGAGAGCCGGCGACAGCATCATTTGCAGATCTGAATGTGAGTTTGCGATCCTTGCGCCAGCCAAGCCGGGTGTCAAGCCTTGCAGAACCCCCTCTCCCCGGGAAGCGGTATTTGTCCTCTGCAAAGGCACAGACTTGGGGGCTTCGGGCTTTATTCCCCTTTGGAAGTTTATGGGTGCCACACCGAGAGCATCACCCACGCCCATTGAGAAAGGACTGTTGGTAGGGTGGTGGGGAGAGATGAGCTATCTTACGAAAGATTCACGCGTGGACTCGGCTCGGAGCTGCAATTAGTCGGGTGACCGCTAGAGAGAAGCAGAAAGAGGTGGCACATTTGGTTGGTTGCCGCCCTCTAGTGGCCATCCGGGGTTTTTGCAGCGGGGGTGGGGGAAATAGAAGCACTGACCACGGGTACCAGGTGCCAGAAGCAGCAGCCTTGATGCAAAGTGGAGAAAGCAAGGTAGACCTTAAACCGTTTCCCACTTCTTGGTTAAAAAAATAAAACCCAGGGTAGACCTATTTGCAAAATCCTCAGATCCTCAGAGTCCAGCTAGAAGGGAGGAGTCCGCGGGATGGCTCTTCGAACTGGGTGCTTTCTGCAGCTAGAGCAAGGGGTTGGGACTAGATAACCTCCAAGCCCCTTCCAACGCTGATTCTATAATCCTGTAAGCATCTCCGGGCTTGAGTAAGGGGGTGGGATTGGATCACCGCCAAGGTCCCTTCCAACTCTGCGATTCTGTAAGTTCCCTGACTTTGTATTTGGAGAGGCTTAGATTCAAGCTTCCTTTTCCGACCCCCGCCGTTCCCCTCCCCCTTCTGCTGATAGCTACGAATGTGGGATAGAAACAAACTTGGATAATAACTTCTGTCGAAGTCGGGGAGCACGTTTGTATCCGATCTTTTTATCCTGCAGAGACAGAAAACGTGGCTCCAAAGGGTTACGAGCCCTTCCTTAGGACAAAGGAACTCCGCTGCTTTTGTGTTTTAAGAATCCCCCCCTCCCCGCGCCATGGAAATGGCATTTTTTTCTCTGTTCTCTTGCGCTCCGATTACATGTTTGGGAATGCAATGCAGTAAAAGCAAATAACGCCAGTGCAAAGTGTCACAATTGTGCAATTAGGAAAACTTATGGGTGTTTTATCGCTTAGAAGGAATGCTACGAGAGAAAGCTAGCTGTTTCAGGTTTAAAAAAAAAAAAAACTTTCCCTGCAGGTTTTTCAGATGTAAATGTTTTTAGGTGTGCGCCCCGAATGTGATTTAAGAAATAAACCTATTTATCGATTAGCTTCACCAAAACACAGGAAAACGGGACAACCGCGATTTTTTTTTTATTGGCTAAGTCAGAGGTACAAATATTGAAAAGAAGTTTCTCTATTTCTGAAAGCCTTATTCTGCTCAATCGGGACACGCGTAGGTTCAACCGCATTGAGAAATTTGACTCGATAATAATAATAAAGTCCTGGTTTCTTACAGACATTTTTGTAGAATCGGCTGCAGAGATTTGCTTGCCGCAAAGTTGAGTTATTAGGGTTGTTGGTGGGGTTTCCTTAACAAAAAACCCCACAGGATTTTGTACTCAAATAAACTCAGATTGCTAAGGAAAAAAAGACCAAAAAAACCCCCTTCCCCCAAATATTTTAAACTAAATTATTTTTATCTTATTGAATTCAGGATTTCCCAGTGGGTGTCTATGGAGATTCTCAGTCATCCAGGTCATGGTTGTCTCAAAGGTGCTTTTTCAAGAGGCAATTGTTCAGTTGCCTCTTGAAAAAGCACCTTTTAGGTTGCCAATGGTGTTTGCCAATTCCCCCCCCCCCCCGATTTTGTATTTAATTTAAATAAACCCATATTTTAAACACACAGCAAAGATAAATCAGTTTTAAACCATTATTTAAATTTATTTAATACATATCATACAATCTAATATATAGAAAAAAACAGATTTTGTTAAATGTTATTTTTTAAAAAAAAGAAACAATCTAGATCTGAGTTTGAAAACCTAAAGTGGACCTGATAATTAACTGGATTTGCTTGCCACCCTTAATCTGAAACAAACAAGTGGCATCGTGGGTGGGACTATAATTTATTAAAGCTGCCTCATGTGTTGTTGAATGGAATTAGAATGGAATTAAAAGATACAGGGTGGATACAAGCTGTTGAAATTAACTTCAAAGTTGCATAGGAGGCCTCAGGTTGTTGCATCCCTTAACATGTCTCAGTGCGGCTCAAAACTCATGCATGTAAATTGTAAGATTTAAAAACCCCACAGTTCCTTTTTAATATGCAAAAATAGCCCTGGGTGCCAAATAAAATAAAAATAAATAAAAAGCAGTGAGATCAGTGCATTCCTTTATGTGAAGTCAGTTAGCAAACATTCAGAGTTCTTTATGTAGAATGATTTCCAATTAATCTTCCATTTAAAAACTGTCCGTTAAACGGCCAACATTTTAAGTTATGACAATACTGAAAAAAAACCCTTTCAGCCGGTCCTCACCCTTGTGACCATTGCAGTGTGATCAGTACAGGTAGTCCTTGACTTACGACCACAATGGATCCCAATGTTTCCATTGCTAAGTGAGATGAGTTGAATTTTGCCCCATTGTACGATCTTTCTGATCACAGTTTGTTAAATGAATCGTTGCAATCAGTCACACGGTTGTTAAGGGAATCCGGCTTCCCCCTTGAATTTGCTTGTCAGAAGGTTGCAAAAGGGGGTGGCATGAGCCCGGGCACACCCGAGATCCCTCATAAATATGAGGCAGTAGCCAAATGTTCAAAGGTTGATCACGTGAACATGCAATGCAGTGTTTGTAAATGTGGAAAATGGTCATAAACCTCTTTTTTTCAGTGCTGACTGAATGGGACTGTTATAAGTTGAGGACTATCTGTATTCCGTTGCTGGGCATGTAGCATGTATTTATGACTGTTTGCAGCATCTCAGGGTTACTCAGTCTCCATCCGTGATCTTCCCAGCTAGCTTTGGACAAGCAAACTCCATTGGGAGAGCCTGAATTTGCAGATTCAAAGCTGGATTTGCAGATTTAGTAACCATGGTTGATTCAGTTAACAATCGCGGCAAAAAAATAAAAAGGTAGGTAAAGTGGCCACAACTCACTTAACGACCACTTCACTTAGTGATGAGCATTCCTTTCTCGGTTGTGGTCGTAAGGTTGAGGACTACCTATTTTGGGGAGAGATGTTTCTAATCAAAAAGAATTATTTATTCAATTTATTTGCTGCCCATCTCTCTGCAAGATTGTCATAGCCCATGTGGTCCCCAAAGTGCTTTTTCTTTTCTTTTTTAATTTTTTATTATTTTTATAACATAATATGTTGGCTTAAGAATTATTTTAAATGTTTATAGGGGTTTAAAAATTTTTAAATTGAAGCCATAATTTATATATACTTTTAATTGTTTTTATTGTTTGTATTACATGTTTTTTAATTTTGGTTGTACACTGCCCTGAGTCCTCAGGGAGAAGGGCGGTATATAAATTAAAAATAAATAAATAAATAAATAAATAAATAAATAATATAACAATACAAGACATACAACATTTATATGAGTACTCTTTTTACAGCTATTTCTTTCTTTGTTATTCACAATTTCCCATTATTTCTCTTTGTATTATTCCAATTTACTACTTGTCCCTTTCATTTTATTTACAATTATTTGTATACAATTTTTTACAATATATTTCCCGTCATTCATAACAATTTCTTAATTTTTAATTAGAAAAATTAAGAGCGGCTGTTAAAATATGTAGTATCAAATATTTTATTTCCTTCGTACATTTTTCTGTAAATATCTCTGGTTTTCCATTCACCGATTGTTCTGTTATTTTCTCTAACCATTTTTTGATTTTTGCCCAAAATTCCTTCGCCGCTGGACATGTCCACCACAGGTGGTAAGTATGTTCCATAATTCTTATTACACCAAAGTGCTTTTTCAAGAGGCAACTGGACTTTCTGGTTGGGTCATTCCATGTCAAGTGATCTGGGACTCCTAGGTCGACTATCACGGATTTTGATGAAATTTGGTGTGAACATGCACATACGTCCCCAATGAACATTGGTAAAGTGTTACATGTGCCAATGCAGTACTTGCGGAGATATAGTCATTTGTATGACCCCATACTGTAGCCTTCGACCGTATGACTGAGGTTTCAGCAACTTTGAGACATAATATCTCCGGCAATATTTTGTTAAGAGAAACAAAACTTGGACATCTTGTACAACCTATTGTGCTCTATTAAACAAAATAATAAAAACATTCTCATGAGTGATCGCCATCTAAATAATTGGAAGCAAATTTGGGTGAAAATGACCGGCGTAAAAAAAGGGTAAAGTTTGGCTTCTTATATCTCTGGAAGGAAAGGTATGAGAAACATGAAACTGTGCGTGATAACTTAGCAACAACAAGGTTATCAAATATAAAATTTCATTCTCCTCCTGCTTTCCAATAGTTCACAGATTGAGTGTAAAGTTGACAGTTTTGTAAAAATGCCAAAATAGGGTATTTTCAGCCCGGCTTTTACAAAAAAAGACCTGGAAACTATGTTAACCCATTCTCATTAGAAAGAGCATGTTTCAACCCCCCTAAAGTAGAGTTGGTGTTTCATTGCTGACGTATAAAGCCCTAAAAATAGAGAGAAAGTGGAGGACGTTGCTATGGCACAGTCACATCCATTCTATTATTGTTTCATGTTGTTTGTTTTATATAGACATCATTACTACTATTATATTGCGTTAGTCCATGGCGACATTGTCACTACCAGTTCAGGCACTTGACCCAGCAACCCCATTGCCATAGGGGGCACACTTGATAGCCATGCAATACCAGCCACGGGTGGGTTTCTTGGTTCAGGTTCCTAAGCCTGTAGTTTGGTTTCTTCCTCGAGTTTCCAAAGCTTTGTGTGGGTATCTGTCCGGTTTTACGTAGCTTATCCTAGGTTCCCAAGCCTAAAGTGGGTATCTTATATGGTTTCCAAGCTGAAGTCCATACTGTTTGTATGAACTGCCAAATTCCAACCATCGCTTATGTATTATTGAATTTAAGTGCCACATTCTTTAGCATCGCTTCTGGGAATTGATACTGTCGACCTGACGATGTAACTGAAGGTGCTGGAAGCACGCAAATAAGATGTGGTGCTGAAACCCAACAAACATCTTGTCTTTCAGGCCAATAAAATGAATGAGCAGGGCCTCGCGGATGCATAAATGTTGCCAATGCATCATTTGATGTTCAATCGAAATTTCCATGAAGTTGCCTACCCACCATTTTTTGACATAAATGCAGGCAACATAACAACCAGGAAATAGGTCGGCCAATTTTAAATTTGGATCGACAAGTATTGGACAGTTTGGCCACAAAGTTAATCGTGTCATTTGAAACTTTGCTGACCAAAATTGAATTTGAATCAACTGGCACAAACTGGTGATGAGCTCTTGTGCCAGCTCTTGTGCTGCTAACTTTCCATTTTTCTTCATGCAGCATCCTGCTTTCTTCAATTTCTCTCTTCAGAATGTAGATATATTTAATTCCATGAAAGTTTCTGTCGCAAAAGTTGAACAAATCTGTCTGCATCAGTATTTGGTCGGTTGATGGTCGCTGGAGGCTGGCTTGAGCAGCCAAACGTTTAGTTGTGCCGCCAACTCCATTGCATGGTGATTTGGTGAAAGAAAATCACATGGTGAAATATTCACAATCTTTGTTTAATGCCTCAGCCTTAAATGGGTTAGATTTCTGGTATTATTGGGCTTCAGTTCAAATTTGAATGTAGAGAATAAATTCTTTCTGACTCAGTCTACGGAATAATTAGGGACCGACTTTACAGGTAGATTTTGACTTAACAGTTCAGTTAGTGACTGTTCAAAGTTACCGCGGCACTGAAAAAAGCGACTTATGACCATTTTTCACATTTACGACTGCTGCAGCCTCCCCATGGTCATGTGGCAAACTGGTCGTCAGAGGCTTGGCAAACTGGTTCATATGTATGACAGTTGCAAGCTCCTGAGATCACGTGATCACGTGATCCCATTTAGTGAACTTCTGACAAGCAAAATCCATGGGAAAATCGGATTCACTTAACAACCAACTTACTAAACAACTGCAGTGATTCACTTAACAACTGTGGCAAGAAAGGTCGTAAAATGGGACAAAATTCACTTAACAAATGTCTCGCTTAGCAGCAGAAATTTGGGGCTCAATTGAGGTCGTAAATCGAGGACTAATGGTAAATGGCGACCAAGGCAAGAAAAAAAATAGCACGTAGAAATGCGGCAGAGGTAAAAAAAAATGTATATAAAGGTGCTTTCTCAAAAGGCAACTGGACTTTCCTTGGTTTTCCTTGAAGACGTTTTGCTTCTCGTCTAAGAAGTTCAGAAGTGAAGAAGCTTCTTGGATGAGAAGCAAAACGTGTTCAAAGAAAAACGAATAAAGTCCAGTTGCCTCTTGAAAAAGCACCTTTGGGACAACCGTGACCCGGATGATGGAGAATCTCTATTGACATTTCTGTCAGGTATATATGCATACAAATAGCAAATAGATTTTTTTTCTTTTTTTTCAATAAATTTTATTTATTTATTAAATTACTTCAGTTTTTAAAAATGAAAATTTAAAAATTTAAACCAGTTTAGACATTTTCTTCCAGCTATACTGAGTTCACATAGTATGGTACAGATAGTCCTCAACTACAAATGTTCATTTAGTGAATGTTCAAAGTTACAACGGCATTGACAAAAGTGACTTACGACTGTTTTTCACACGACCGTTGCAGCATCCTCATGGTCAGGTGATCAAAATTCAGACACTTGGCAATTGACTCATATTTATGACAGTTTTAATATCCTGGGGTCATGTGATCCCCTTTTGTGACCTTCTGACCAGCGAAGTCCATGGGGAAGCCGTATTCACTTAACAACTGTGTTACTAATTTAACAACTGCACTGATTCGCTTAACAACCATGGCAAGAAAGGTTGCAAAATGGGGCAAAACTCACTTAACATTTGTCTCACTTAGCAGCTGAAATGTTGGGCTCAATTGTGGTCGTACATTGTGGACTGTTCTGACCCAGACTTAGCAGATGCAAGAAACAGACTCCTTGTCACGAAAACCCCGTCTTTATTTATCTCTTGTGAATTAATTGCATTCACCCACCAAAAAGTCCAGGCAAGAGTCCTGCAAGGAGTTAACTGCAGCAACAGACCTTGTCAGTTCCTTGCGATAATTGCCAGGCCGTGAGCTCCTAGCCGAAAGGCTGCAAATTAAGTTTTGGCAAGCAGTCCTTGTTGCACGAAACCATGAGCAAAATCTCCAGAAATACGAACTATTGTCTTCTACGACAACCACTCCCCTTTCCTTCTATTTATTCCCCAGCCAGGGAAGGGCCATTCAGCGTCCATGTGTGCTTTGTTTCCCAAGTCGACTCCTTATCCTCCATTGTTCACCTCTCATCTGTGCATACGTGCATCGGGAACAGGCCCAGCTGTTCTTCCTCCTCACTCAAATCAGCCTCCAAAGGCAGCTCCTCTCCGATGGCTGGGAAATGTCGGACGGCCCTGGCTCTATCTCTGCATCCGACGCAGAGCATCCATCAAAGCCATCCCAAGACTCCAGAACTGGCCCAAGTTCCTCCCCAACCTCCTGATCGTTTGAGTCTGCCACCACCTCCGCTATGTTGGATATTGGAATTAGACTCTTCCTCTGCAAATTTGGTAATGCAAAGTTAATCGTTTTATTGATAAAATATTAAACAATATTTTATTGTTTAATGGTCCAAAGAATCGTAATATTTCAGCCTGTTTTGGAAAACTGAATGAAGACTCACCTTCTTCAAGAGCTTTAGAGGTTCCTATTAAATCGTTTTTGCTGTTTGACTGGAGACAAGACAGTCATCTTTACAGTATTTTGTAAGAAATTGGGTGTGATTTTTTTTTTTTTATCTAGGAAGATTGGCTTGGTGTTAACCATGAACTTCCAAATGAAACTCTCAGATGTTGTTGCAACGTACTGTTTTTAGTTATTCTCTTCTGGGTGAAAGTCTGACATAAAGGGCATCTAAATATCATTTTGCAGAGTTAGAAACTTTACAAGATGGCCTGTTAACACATGTAAAACAAGCTAAAGCTGTCACTAACAGTCTAGCAATATATGGATATAAATCAGTTCTGGAAGAAAAGAGCTGCAGAAGAGCTAAGTTTGCTTCAACTATTTCAGAGATTTAAAACGTAGAATAACAGAGTTGGAAGGGGCCTTGGAGGTCTTCTAGTCCAACCCCCTGCTCAAGCAGGTGACTCCATACGATTTCAGACAAATGGGTGTCCAGTCTCTCCTTAAAAGCCCCCAGGGATGGAGCACCCACAACTTCTGGAGGCTCCATATAGTTTCTCATGTTTCTCATCTACTTTTTGTGACAGCAGAGATTTTTCAGAAAAATGCTTACGTGTCAGCCTGGCCCCACGCCAAATCAGAGCTGGCTTTATAATTACCGAAGACGTGATATTTAGTTGAATTTTCTTCATCCGTGCAATTTTCTAGTTCCTCAAAATGATCAAAGGAGGCCTTGTATCTCCTGCATTTAAGGAAATGTGACCTTTTAATGCTCTGTGTGAATGTTTTCTTTTCCCAGCCTACACAAATATAAAGCTATCATCAAATCAACATTTCTTATTACAGTCTAAGTGCAGTTTACGTATTAAGTTACAGGTAATCCTCAATTTACAACAGTTCATTCAGTGGCTGTTGGAAGTTACACAGCACTGAAAAAAAGGGACTGATGACCATTTTTCACACTTATGACCATTATGACAACATCCCCAAGGTCTCGTGATAAAAATTCAGAGGCTTGGCAACTGACTCCTATTTATGACGGTTGCAGTGCCCCAGAGTTATGTGATCCCCTTTTGTGAGCTGACAAAGTCAAAGCCAGATTCACTTAAAAACCAGGTTACTAGCCATACAACTGCAGTGATTCACTTAACAGTTAGAAGAAAGGTCATAAAACAAGGCAAAACTCACTTAACAAATGTCTCACTTAGCAATAGAAATGTTGGGGTCAATTGTAGTTGTAAGTCGTGGATTACCTGAACTAATTAAGTTAAAATGTGGCGTAGGAGGCTAATGCCTCCTACAAGGCAGCATTTAACATCCAGCTGCCTGCAATTACTGTAAGTTCGAATCTCACCAGGCTCAAGGTTGACTCAGCCTTCCATCCTTTCTAAGGTGGGTAAAATGAGGATCCGGTTTGTGGGGGCAATAAGCTGACTTTGTATAAAATATACAAAAGTATGAAGGCTATTGCTTAACGCATTGTAAGCCGCCCTGAGTCTCCGGAGAAGGGCGGCATATAAATAAGAATTAAAAAAAAAAAACTTAAATAGAACTTCAAGCTGGAGCATACAAAATAAAGTGTACAAGGTGAAAAGACACAATCACTTTTGCACTAGTTCGCTGACAGTGAGACACCAATTTTAACAAGCTGCAAAAACAAACTTTACACTATGAAGAGTTACCTTGGGGGTTACACAATTTAAACTTGAAACAGATTTTTTTTAACAGTCCGAATGAGGTGTGGGTTTCATTTTTTAAGAGCTGCGGTAAAGATTGTGTTTGACTGACTGACTGACTGACTGATTTATTTGTTTGTTTGTTTGTTTGTTTATTTAACTTGTATGCCGCCCTATCTCCAAAGGACTCAGGGCAGCTCACAACAATAAAAACAAGTAAAAATCAATATTAAAAATACCCAATAAGATTATAAAAAGACCATTAAAATCCTCTTTAAAACCCTTCAGTCCAGACCAGCCAGGCGAAATAACCATGTTTTAAGGTCACGGTGGAAAGAGTGAAGGTTAGGGGCCACCCGGAGCTCCAGGGGGAGCTGATTCCACAGGGTATGTATGCCCACAGAGAAGGCCAGCCGACATTGTCTGGCCGACAACGAGGCTTACCCTGTGGGAACGCACTCGGCGATGGGGAGCTGTCACTGGCCGCAGATGGTCCGCCAGATACCCCGGTAGTATTATTCGACAGGTTCAGTCAGACAGTATTTTACAAATTAATCTTCCTCAAACAATATTCTTAATGACAAAGCAGTTAACTGAAGATAATAAGAGCTGAACTGGCTTTAGTTCAATTAGCTGTTTCAGGGATCCTTGGAGAATATTTTTGGCATCATGTTCCCAGCAACAGCTTTTAAATTGTGCTAAGAAGGCTTTTGTGTTTGCTCCTTGTCATTTCTGCATTTTTAGACAGTTCTGGTGCACCACTGTTAACTTACCTTTCACGTCCACATTAGCAACAGAATGGTGTAGAATTAGAAGTTATCTTCATAATTATGTGTTTGATTCTTCCTTCTTTGCAAAGTATTTGAAAAACTATTTTCAAAATTACTTAAGTAAAAAAAAAGGTATTGTTTTTTTAAAAAGGGGTTGATTTTTATCCACCTTGCTTTTAAAGCCAGGATATAATTACCTCAAAAAAACAAAACAAAACAGTAAGCTGTATTTAATTTAGTTGGCAGAAGGTTGTTCTAACCAACTCTTCCCTCATTAAATAAAATTAGGCTGGGAAGGAAGACTGAGAAAGTTTTCAGAAGCTGTTAAAGTTCAGCAATATAATCTGCAATCAAGATTTGCAATAATGCTAACTGGGGGTGTTTGCATCCCTGCTAGAATTGTTGCAAGCAAAATCTTGAGCGTATTCAGATGCATGGAGTCTAGTGTCACAACAATCAATAAACAATGCACAAAGATACAGTTGTTTAAATCGGCCTCCCCCATTTTTTTCTGAGTGTCTGGTGCTTCAGCTCCCAGGGCATGAGGTCATCAGCCTTGCTGTCTAGGGATTATGGGAATTTGAGTCCAACTTGAACTGGAAGATGTGATCTTGGATTCCTTCTTCCCTCCCTTCTCCCTTCTTTCTTTCTTTCTTTCTTTCTTTCTTTCTTTCTTTTCTCTCTTTCTCTCTTTCTCTCTTTCCCTCCCTCCCTCCCTCTCTCCTTTCTTTCCCTCCCTCCCTCCCTCTCTCTTCTCTTCTCTTCTCTTCTCTTCTCTTCTCTTCTCTTTCTTGTCAAGCAGGCTGCTAATATTTTTAATTAACATTTGTAAGCCTAAGTGTGACACCTCCTTTACATACTGGTGAATCGTGTCTTAATTCAGATCCGTCCTTGTGATAACCTCACCCAAGACTCCCGATCCCTAGGGAACTGTGTCCTTTGTACAATTGTCTAATCACCCAGCCCTGTTTCCACACAAAGCGTGTTGGGTAAGATCTTGCTTGGAGCAACTCACTGGAGAGAATGTCAACGTTCCTCTGGCTGGCAACCAGCCTGTCCTACCCACGTTTTGTTTTAAGAGGGGCTGAATTAACATCTCCCTGTTTCCTGGAGACTTTTCCTGCGGAACCTGCCTTCTGCTTACTCAGAGAGCTTTTGACTTCTCAAAGGGGAAGGTCTTCAGGTCTCCCAAGAGTTTAGCATCCATGTGAAAGCCGGTAGGTGTCTCTTTTTATTCCTATGATATATTTGGAATTCAAGCCAAACTCTGAAGACCGCCATAGCCTCCTCCAATGTATTCCATGCTACTTCTCATTCGTGTTTCATACTAGAAGGAAAGGCTATTTGGTGGAGCTACCCCCCCATCTTGTCCTAAAATTTTGTGAATGTTTCCTCTTCATTCATTGGGGAAGGTGCTTAGGCTGAATTTTAATACAGCCACATAAAAGGAACTCTGGCTATTTGTCATTGAAATCACCAAGGCTTTATGAAACCAAAATAATCCAGAAATTATTAAGAATAGTTAAGAATTTTTGCAAAGCCAAAACCTTAACACTGGATCAGCATATAATGCAATAGAATTGAATTATAGAATATATGCAATAGAATAGAATTGAGGCAATGGGATATGTTGTATGGAGGGGTTAGTACTTGTTTATTTTGCTTACTGTTGTTAAGGAAAGGTAGATTATAATGATAAATGCAATGTTTTAGTTTTTTTTATTTAAAAAGTTTTTCAAAAGTACAAATATTTTCTCCCCCCCTTCCCACCCCCTCTCCCTCCCTCCCCCTCCCCCTTTCCCACCCCCCTCCCACCTTCGCCCATCCCCCCTCCCCGGACTTCCCAGAGCAAATACAGGGTAAAGCATTTAACAATCATAAGCTAAAGTAAGCTAACATTTTATAGACTCCAAATTCTCACTAAATCTTTAACTCCAGATAGTTCAAATAACTATAATAATGAACTAAAAATTAAATTAAATATTTCATTCAAAGGCTATTTGGAATTTTTTAGTCTGATATCTACTTTGAATATAATCAATCCATCTTCTCCACTCCAATACATATCTTTCATTTGAGTGATCTTTCAGGTACGCTGAAATTTTTGCCATATCTGCCAAATTCCCTACTTTTAAAATCCACTCCTCAATAGTAGGTAGCTCTTCCTTCTTCCAGTACTGTGCCACCAAAAGTCTAGCTGCTGTTATTAAATTTAAAATCAGCTTAGTCTCTATAACCATAAAGTCTGTAAATATGCCCAACAGAAAAAACTGTGGAGCAAATTTTATCTTTTTCTTTAAAATGTTTTGAATGATCCACCATATTTTTATCCAAAAAGCCTTAATTTTTTTACATGTTCACCATATATGATAATATGTAGCATCTTCACATTCACATCTCCAGAATTTGGGTTGTAAACTTGGATACATACAGGCTAGTTTTTTAGGATCTAAATGCCATCTATAAAACATTTTATAAAAGTTTTCTCTTAAATTTTGGGCCTGCGTGAATCTTATATTTCTAACCTATATTTTTTCCCATGTTTCCATCATTATTGGTTCTCCAATATTTTGTGCCCATTTTATCATACAGTCCTTAACTAGCTCTGTTTCTGAGTCTATCTCAACCATTAATTATTATTTGTGCTGTTTGTTTCTAGTATATTGCCTTAATGGATTGTATAAAATATTCTCCAAGCTGCATCTTTTCTATTAATTTCAATAGGAAATGCCAATTCAATTGATCAAATGCTTTCTCTGCATCAAGGAATATTAGCACTGCAGGGATTTGGTTGTTCTTTCCCAAATATTCTAACAGGTTAACAATTTGCCTTACGTTACTGTTCATTTGTCTACCACTTATAAAACCCATTTGGTCATGATGGATCATCTGTTGCATAACTCATTAATCTATTTGCTAGTATCTTGGCAAAGATAATCTGTATTTAAAAGTGATATCGGCCTATAATTTTTTGGTTGTGTATGATCTTGTTCCTCCTTTGGAATCAAAGAAATAAAGGCTGTCTTCCATGACGGAGGTATCCCTCCCCCAAGTTGTATGTTAGTAAATAATTCCTTAAGTGATTCCACCATTTCCAACTGTAAATTCTTGTAATAAACAGCTGTCAAGCCATCCATCCCTGGTGCTTTGCCCACCTTTAACTGTTTAATTGCAAACAAAATTTCCTCAGAGGTTATCGGTTGGTTTAAACTCTCCCTTTGCTCTTTTGAAATTATAGCTGACTCAACCTTGAGCCTGGTGGGATTTGAACTTGCAGTAATTGCAGGCAGCAGATGTTAAGTGGATGTTAATGACTGCCTTAGTCTACTGAGCCACCAGAGCTCTTTTATTATTATTTATTATTTTTATTATTCAAATATATCAAAATACCTCTCATATATACTCGCATCCCAGACCATTTCCATAGATGTACCCTTATGCATATTCATAGTAAAAAATTCTTTCATAAATTTTTTACATTCATTTATATTTTCCTCATATCTAAACAAGTTTTCATTTAACCTCCAAGACCTCTTATGTCCCTTTCCATACTCCAGTTCCATCCAAACTGGACTGTGATCCGTTAAAGTTCTTGGGCATATCTTCGTACTCTTCACCCTGGAAAAAAGGTTATTAGTAATTAGTATAAAATCAATCCTAGAAAAAGATTGATGCCTGTCTGAAAAGAAAGTAAAGTCATTTTCTTCTAGATTCCTCTCTCGCCAAATGTCCCTCAGCTCCATATCATCCATCATTTCAAAAAAAGATTTTGGCAATCTTGCACGTGTTGAAACATTTTGCTTAAGTCCCTTCTTGTCTTTTTTAGTATCCAAAACTCCATTCCAGTCCCCCTGTAAAATGCACGATTTATAATCCCATTGTAACAACTTGGAATGTAAAAGATTGTAAAATTTTTCCTGTTGCTGATTCGGTGCATATAGTCCAATTAAAAGTACTTTTTCTCCTTTTATTAAAAGTTCAATCGCTATAAATCTTCCTTGATCATCTGCTTCGATTAAGTTAGCAATTAAGTCTGTTTTTAAGTATATAACTATACCATTTTTCTTGTCTTGTGCCGATGCAACAAAGTGTGATCCTAATCTCGCATTAATTAAATATTTTTTATCTTGACTCCTAATATGAGTCTCTTGTAAACAAATTACATCATTTTAAAATTGTTTCAAATAATGAAATATTTTCCTCCTCTTTTGCGGTGAATTCAAACTATTAACATTCCAGGTTAAAAATCTAGTGGCCATCTTTAGGCCTCTGAAGCATTTGGAGCATCTGCTGGTGATCTTGTCGCATTTGACCTTTAGGTCTAGCTCCTCCCACTGCTTCTGTTTTTATAGTTTCTTGAGTTACCATCTGAAGTTGCTGCTGTCTTAATTCTTTGCATTTGGCTGCTGCTGCTTGGGTCTGTCTTTGAACCTTAGGTTCCTCTATTATCTCAATTATGTCCAAATCTTGAACAACGGTCAGCGTTTGCATTAAGTCTTCTTGGATATTCGAGGCTCCCCCTTGAGCTTGTGCCAGCAGTTCTTCATTCTCTGGTTTTCTTACCACCAACTCTTCCTTCTCTCTTCTAACATCTGGAGATTTCGGGGGTCTAGCCTTCAGTACATTGGCATAAAAATTTCTTGCTTTCCATACTGAGTTAAGACAATATCTTTCTCCTGAGTAATTCACCCACTAAACCAGCTGGTACCTCCTATCTATATTGTATCTGGCAGTTTCTCAGTTCATCCACCAGAAAGGCATAATCCTTTCTGGCTCTCAGCATTTTAGGGGGGATTTCTTTCATTGTCATAATCTCCTGGCCTTCCACTTGAAGCTTGTTTTTAAAGGTGGCTTGTAAAATTTCATTATGTATTCTCCTTGTAGTAAAGTATATTAAAATATCTCTTGGTAGACGTTTCTGTCTTGCCACCCACGAATTAACGCGAAAAATTTTGTCAATCTGCCATTCCAGATTAGCTTTTTGATCTTCCAGCATCTGGGCCAGTGCTTCTGACATCATCTCTTTCAAGTTCTCTTGCTCTTCACCCCTCTTATTCTTAAGGCAAATTCCATATCTCTGTATTGTATCATTGTTACATCTAGTTCAGCCCTTTCAATTTTATTCTGAGCCTCGCCCAACTTGTTTTCCAGCATCTCATTAGATTGCTTTATTTCTTTCACTTTGTCATCCAAAATTTCAATATGTCCTGCCAGATCTTTAAATGCCAAAATTATATCTTCTCTAATTTCCTGGTTCTTAGTTGAAATCAAATCTTTGATACTAGCCATTTCCTCCACCACACTCTGAATTTTTTCATTCACAGAGGCAATCTTACTCTCTGTGCCTTTCAAAGCTTCCTGCAACATTTCAAATGTTAAAATCTGTGGCTCTGTTGCAGGGACAAGAGCTTGCAATTTAGAAGTATGAGCTGGGGAACTTCCAGCACTGCCAGTTCCTTTCACATACACAGTCTTTACTGATTTTGAAGCCATCTTTTACCTTCAATTTATTTTTTACGTTCAAACAGCAACCAGAACAAAAAATTCCTCAAAGCCCAGAATTTTTTTTCACAGTCCTTTAAAATCTAAAAATCTTCTTTCTTTCAATACCAAAATCTGTTTTAACCAGGGGCTCAGCGCTAAGCGGAACTTTCTTGTTAACTTGTTAACTTTCACTTTCCACGCCCCATTAATTCTCAATCGCCATCTTGTTCTCACTTTCGTTTCTTAATAGCTCAGAAGGAAGTAATACACATTGGAGTTATGTTTTGATACTTGCAGTCTGATTTCTCCTGGTTTTGGTCTGTCTGCTTCAGTTTGAGATGTTTGTTACAAGTATTGTTTGCAGAGGTGGCCGCGGCATCTTGCTCTACTTTTAGCAGAGGCGTCTCAGATCTGGAGTTTTGACAGGCTTCCAGGGGGCTCTCACCCTTCGTGCCCCAGAACTATTCCTGGTGCACTTGGGGAGCTATACCTGAACCTGTCTACTCTCCTCTCTCCTCTTTGCCCGGGGAGAAAGTTTCCAAGCCGCTAGACAGCTGATTTTCGGCTGTTCTAGCGGCTTTACATGATCGGGGAACGGGCGCTCCCGAAGAAGCGTCTACAGCGCCTGCGGTGCCAGACTGAAGTCCTGCAATGTTTTAGTTTTTGATGTAAGCAATGCATATTGTATTTGGATTATTTTATTCTTTTTAAGTCAAAGTGATAATAGGATATGGATTCTATATCGTACAAAAAAAAGGTAGGAAAATAACAGGGAGAAAAGTGATTCTGCTTTTTGTAGGGGACGTTCATTATCGGTGGTCCTCGACTTACGATGGCAGTTGGGGACAGAATTTCCATTGCTAAGCGAGACAGTTGTAGAGTGAATCATGTCTGATTTTACAACCTATTTTGGCCACAGTTAAGCAAATCAGTGCAGTTGTTAAGTGAATCACATGGTCTTTACGTGAATAGTTTCCCCCTCCCCATTGATTTTGCTTGTAGGAGGGTAATTGAGAAGGTCACAAATGATGGTCATGTGATCCCCAGGACACCTGTTGCCAAGCAATTGAATTTTGATGTGACCGTGGGGATGCTGAAGCAGTCATAAGTGCAAGGACTGGTCATAAGTCTCTCTTTTTTTTCTAGCACCTTTGTAAATGATCATACATTGAGGATTAGCTGCATAGCTAGTGCTTACGTTTTGCTCTAGTGCCGTCTGAAGTACTAGGAAGGTTTAACAGTTGTTGCAGTGTACAAAATGCTCTGGAAGATGTACATAAAGGTAGACTAAGCTACTTTATCCAAGTTCAGACTATTGATTCATTGAAAAAAAAATTGGGGAAAAATATTGAATATTGAAATATAGAAAAATATTGGAAAAAATGCAGAGAAGAGCAACTAAGATAATTAAAGACCTGGAGACAAAACATACGAAGAACCATTGCAGGATTTGGGTTTGGCTTGTCTAGAGGAAGGAAGGACTGGGGGGGCATGGTAGTGGTATTCTAGTATTTGAGGGGCTGCAACAAAGAAGAGGGTGTCAAATTATTCTGCAAAGCACCTGAAGGCAGGAGAAGAAGCAATGGGTGGAAACTAATCAAGAGAAGCAACCTGGAATTAAGGAGGAACTTCCTAACAGTGAGGGCAATTAACCAGTGGAACAAGCTTGCCTCCAGAGGTTGTAGGTGCTCCATCACAGAAGGTTTTAAATAAGAGACTGGACAGCTGCTTATAGGGGTTGGACTACAAGACCTCCAAGGTCCCTTCCAGTTCTATTCTGATTGATATAATTGGGTAGATAGCAGCAGCTATCCAACCTTGGCTGATCTGAAAAAAACTTAAGCAAAGATTCAACCTAATTATACTTAGATGGACAACTGCAAGAAATCCCAGGGCTCAAGACCAGATGGGGAAGTCCAGAAAATATCTCAGAAAAACGGTATAGCAAACTACTTTGAATACTGGGTTCTTGCTTGCTTCTCTTCTGCAGATGTTTCATTACCAGCCTAGATTTGTTTATTCATTACACAAGTAAAGTAAGGCATACTATATGGCCCAAAATTTAAAATATTTTAAAATTTAAAATCAGGCTAGGTGACATGCAATCAGAAGAAAACTCAGAAAATACCTAGGACCCAACAATTCAACCTTGGACCCACATATGTTCTCCATCGTGGCACCAACGTTGTTCTTGTCAGGACAATTTCATGGAAGGTCACCAAAAGTTGAGCTTGACCCAAGGGAGGCTTTCTCTTCTCACTTCTGTTCTTCTTGTTGCCAATTCAGGAGACCCTACAAGACAAATTTGCAACAGGGCAGACGTCAAAACTTCTTTCTATTAGTTGTGTACTTTTGTGAAACCTCTAAAGCATCACAACATCAGTGGGTTCAGGGCAGTAATGGGATTCAAATCCCGTTGCTACAGTTCGCTCGTGGGTGCGTGTGCACTTAACACTCACGCGCAATGCTTCTCCGCATGCGCAGAGACATCCGGGCAGGTGGGTGGAGTCTTCTGCTGCCGCCGCTACTTAGTTCACCTGATCTGGGGCGAACCAATAGCAATCTACCACTAGTTCGGGGTGGTTTTGCCTCTTTCTCTTTGCAGATAGCGCTAAGCATGGATTAATGTCACAGTCAGCAATTTTCCAGATTAATGATAGTCTTAGTGTTTCCGTTACACATGCACGGTTATGTACTATTTGTGGCCTAGAGGTAGAGCTCTTGCCTCACAATCAGGAGGTTGTGAGTTCAATCCTGGGTAGAGGCAGATGTAGAGTTTCCTGCTTCGGCAGGAGGTTGGACTAGATAACCTGCAAGGTCCCTTCCAACTCTGTTAATCTGTTATATGAGATGAACAAAGCTGTTAAAAAACCCCTGCTTAAACACTCACAAACATTTGACAAAGAAATTTATATTTCAGGAAAACTGGGAATGATAGATGGTTCAGTGTTTTTAATTTTTTGAACTACATACTAGGCAGAAACTTAGGATCTATCCAAAGGATGTAAACCTGAATTGTGAAGTAACTAGATTAGGTTCAAAGAATTCTAAACATCTGGAAAATGCTTATATGGGAGAAGATTGGTTGCAGCATTAAGAATATTATTCAGCTATTAACTAATTGTGGACACAAAATTTAAACCTTCTTTTTAAAAAAATGCTAACTTCATAGATATTAGTTTTGCTAGAATTTCATTGAATGATGATAAGAGACACAAGTTTGCTTGAAGTTGGGCAGTATATACATTTAATAAATCATTATTTTGCATTCAGTCATAAGCAGTAATAATAAATTTGATGGGCATAATGCTAGGTAGCTAGTTAAGCTTCTGTTCTTCCAGCTTCACCCTTCATAGACTTGCCAATAGACAACTATTCTTTCATTAGCAAGTATGGGCTACCTCTTTATAACCCAGAAAGTCTGTGATAACTCTGGATTAAAGTAGAGTTTGTCATTTGCTGAGACTTAGTTTGAGGCTTTGATGTTCCTCAGGATCTGGGTCATCGCAGCACTTGGTGGCATAAGTTCAGATGGCCAATTTTTAGTGTTATTTGGCTTTCCTTGCTTTCACTTCCTTAAAGCTCTCAAATACAAGCGCATGCAAACAGGAGATTGAGCCATATGTCTTGATCAGAATTATTTCCATTGCGGTTCTTTCATGGAGCCGAGCACACAGGCCATTACTGGCTGGGGATGATAAAACTCAGTTCAGTACTTTGTCTTTGGCAATCCGGTGTCACATGGATGTGGTTGTGTTGTATATCAGAACTCCAAAAACAATCCCTTTCCTATTCTTCTCTTTCCTCACCATGCTAGGATAAGGATGCTCATGATTGCCTGAAATTATCTTCCTTTTTATCAATGTGTGTGGGTGCGCGCATGCATACATACGCCTATCAGGTTTGCATGAGTTTGCACATGAAATCCTCCGTGTTAAGCATGTGAGATGATCCTCTCTTTCCCAGCTGGTGGCTTGTAACATTGTGCAATCACACCTTGTTTTGGAAGATTGCCCTAAGGGAG
This sequence comes from Ptyas mucosa, assembly GCA_012654045.1. Classification (NCBI taxonomy): domain Eukaryota; kingdom Metazoa; phylum Chordata; class Lepidosauria; order Squamata; family Colubridae; genus Ptyas; species Ptyas mucosa. The sequence goes on along the minus strand of WNWU01000394.1, from coordinate 2,719,115 downwards.
ACTTTGATAGCTTCCAAAGTTTGGCTTCAGAAACAACTTCTGACTCAGTGTCCCCCTCTGGAAACTAGGTTGCTGGAGAGGAGAGTTTACTTTGTTGGGAACCAGAAGGAAAAGTTCTCAAAGTGATACTTTGACTCAGTCTTCCATCCTTTCCGAAGTTGGTAAAACGATTGCTAAAACCCAGATTGTTGGGGGCAAGAGGCTGACTCTGTAAACAGTTTAGAGGGGGCTTTAAAAGCACTGTGAAGCGGTATATAAGTCTAAGTGCTATTGCTATCTATCTATCTTATCTATCTATCTATCTAACCGTCCGTCCATCTGTCTGTGGTGGCACAGTGGTTAGAATGCAGTATTACAGGCTAACTCTGCCAACTGCCAGTAGTTCGATCCTGACCAGCTCAAGTTTGACTCAGCCCTCTATCCTTCCAAGGTCAGTAAAATGAGCACCCAGATTGTTGGGTGCAAGAGGCTGACTCTGTGAACCACTTAGAAAGGGCTGTAAAACACTGTGAAGTGGTACAGTTGTGATCAAAATTATTCAACCCCCACTGAAATTGAGTGTTTTGGCCAGTTTGACATTGATTTTGATAATTCAGTCATCTTGCTTACATTTACATCAAAGAGGCACTTGTAGGTCAGACAAATATAACATAACATTTATAATGAAATAACCACAAATGTTGTTTCTGTGCTCACATCATTATCAGTTTTATTCAACCCCCAAGTGACATTCAATCTTAGTACTTAGTACAACATCCTTTTACAGTTATAACAGCTTTTAAACGTGAAGCATAGCTTGACACAAGTGTCTTGCAGCGATCTACGGGTATCTTCACCCATTCTTCATGGGCAAAAGCCTCCAGTTCAGTCACATTCTTAGGCTTGCGCACTGCAACTGCTTTCTTTAAGTCCCACCAGAGGTTCTCAATCGGATTTAAGTCTGGTGACTGCGATGGCCACTCCAAAATGTTCCAGCCTTTCCTCTGCAACCATGCTCTAGTGGACTTGGAGGTATGCTCGGGATCATTGTCCTGTTGAAAGGTCCAACGTCTCCCAAGCCTCAGGTTTGTGACGGACTGCATCACATTTTCATCCAATATCTCCTGGTACTGAAGAGAATTCATGGTACCTTGCACACGCTGAAGCTTCCCTGTACCTGCAGAAGCAAAACAGCCCCAAAGCATGATTGACCCTCCGCCATGCTTCACAGTAGGCAAGGTGTTCTTTTCTTCATAGGCCTTGTTCTTCCTCCTCCAAACATAGCGTTGATCCATGGGCCCAAACAGTTCTAATTTTGTTTCATCAGTCCACAGAACACTATCCCACAACTTTTGTGGTTTGTCCACATGACTTTTGGCATACTGCAGTCGACTCTTCTTATTCTTTGGAGACAGCAAGGGGGTGCGCCTGGGAGTTCTGGCATGGAGGCCTTCGTTACGCAGTGTGCGCCTTATTGTCTGAGCTGAAACTTCAGTACCCACATCTGACAAATCTTTTCTCAGTTCCTCAGCAGTCACACGGGGACTTTTCTCCACTCTACGCTTCAGTTAGCGCACAGCAGTCGAAGTCAGCATCTTCTTTCTGCCACGACCAGGTAGCGTTTCAACAGTGCCCTTTGCTTTGAATTTGCGAATGATGCTTCCTATGGTGTCTCTTGGTATGTTTAACATCTTTGCAATCTTCTTATAGCCATTGCCCTTCCTGTGAAGAGAAATCACCTCTTCTCTTGTCTTCCTGGACCATTCTCTTGCCTTCACCATGTTTGTAACCACACCAGTAAATGTCTAGAAGGAGCTGAGTATCACAGTCATTTTAAAGCTGCCTAATTGGTGCTTATTATGCTTGATTGCTGCTCGGTGACATCCACAGGTGTTTTCAATACCTGATCGAAAACACCTGAATGAACCTCTGTTCTTCAGAGTGGTAGTCTTTAAGGGGTTGAATAATTGTGTCAATGAAGAAACCACAAAAGAAACATTTACTACTGTATTACAAAAACAATTGATGTCATTTTAGTTGCATTTGGTTCTGTAAAACGTCCTTGTAGGATTTCATTCTGAATACAATTACAAATGTACACTATAGTCCCTAAACCCCTTTACAGCATTGGGGGTTGAATAATTTTGATCACAACTGTAGATAAGGACTATTGCTAAGGGCTACTTTTTCATAGAAGTTTGGATTCAGAAGCCTTGTGTTAAGGAGATGCCTTGGATGTACTCCATTCGTGCTTGGGATCACGTGAAAGTTCCCTACACCTCCATGAACATGGATAGTAGAATGGCTCGTGCAATGGCGGCCATCCTGGAAGAAATTTCATTCCTTCCTGCAGTCCAATCTATTACTAAAAGCCCAGTTACCTTTCTGGTTTCTTGCTGTTTAGTAGAAATCCAATTGCAAAATTCTTTTCTTTGTGGACAGGGATCAATTACCCATGTTCTTGTAACTCCAGAATAAATTATTTGCGATGTGCACAGGCAGTCCTTGACTTATAACCACAGTTAAGCCCAAAATTTCTGCTGCTAAGCAAGACGGTTGTGAAGTGAGCTTTGCCCCCATTTTACAAGCTTTCTTGCCACTGTTGTTAAGCGAATCACTGCAGTTGTTCAGATAGTAACTGGGATGTAAAGTGAATCTGGCTTCCCCATTGAGTTTGCTTGTCACAGGGGATCACGTAACCCCGGGACACTGCAACCGTCATAAACACATGATAGTTGTCAAGCGTCTTGAGTTTTGATCATGTGACCATGGGGATGCTGCAACGGTCATAAGTGTGAAAACAGGTCATAAGTCCCTTTTTTGATGCCATTGTAACTTCGAAGGCTCATTAAAGGAATGGTTGTAGGGCCAAGGATTGCCTGTATTTTTTTTTTAATTAAGTAAATTTAATTTATATACCACCCTTCTCCCAGAGGGTCTCAGGGCGATGTACAGCCAAAATAAAACACGGATATAAAATTTAAAAAACAATTTAAGAAGTATTAAATAATTTGGCCCATATCTAATTAAAATAACCCATTTTGGATATTTAAAAGTTAAAAGTTAATGATTAAAATTTAAAAATTAGGCCAGCCCGGCTTGTTGAATAAAAGCGTCTTGAGGGCCTGGCGGAAGGTGCATAAGTCGGGAATCCTCTGCATTTCGGAGGGCAAATCATTCCAGAGGGCAGGAGCCCCCACAGAAAAGGCTCTCGCCCTGGGGGTCGCCAGCTGACATTGTTTGGCTGATGGCACCCGGAGGAGCCCCTCTCTGTGGGAGCAAATTGGCTGGTGGGAGGCTATTGGTAACAGAAGGCGGTCTTATAAATACCCAGGTCCTAAGTCATGGAGTGCTCTGAAGGTGGTAACCAATACCTTGAATCGCACCCAGAGGACCACCGGAAGCCAGTGCAGCTCGCGCAGGAGAGATGTTACATGGGAGCGCCATGACATTCCCATAATCACCCGCGCGGCCGCATTCTGGACCAATTGGAGCCTCCGGGTGCTCTTCAAGGGGAGCCCCATGTAGAGAGCATTACAGTAGTCCAGCCGAGAGGTGACAAGGGCATGAGTGACCGTGCGTAGGGAGTCCCGATCCAGAAAGGGACACAACTGGCGGATCAGGTGAACCTGATAAAAAGCTCCCCTGGCCATGGCCGTTACATGTTCTTCTAAGGACAGCCGTGCATCCAGGAGGACACCTAAGTTGCGAGCCCTCTTCGTGGGGGCCAACGATTCGCCCCCAATAGTCAGAGATGGCACCAATTGACTATATCGGGACGCCGGGAGCCACAGCCACTCAGTCTTGGACGGGTTGAGCTTCAGCCTGTTTCTCCCCATCCAGATCCGCACGGCCTCCAGACACAGAGACATCATGTTAAGGGCATCATTGGGGTGGTTCGGGGTGGAGATTTACAGTTGAGTGTCATCAGCGTACTGGTGGAATTGCACCCTGAAACCACGGATGATCTCACCCAGTGGCTTCACATAAATGTTGAACAGAAGGGGCGAGAGGACCGACCCTTGCGACACCCCACACACAAGGTGCCTTGAGGTCGACCTCTGCCCCCCTATCAACACAAACTGCGACCGGTCAGAGAGAAAGGAGGACCACCGCAACATGGTGCCTCCCACCCCTAACCTCTAACCGGCGCAGTATGATACCATGGTCGATGGTATCAAAAGCCTCTGAGAGATCTAATAGGACCAGGACAGAGGAAAAACCCCTGTCCGGAGCCCTGCAGAGATCATCAACCAATGCGACCAATACCGTTTCCGTGCTGTACCCAGGTCTGAAACCTGACTGGAACGGATCAAGATAAACCGCTTCATTCAGGTACTGGGGGAACTGTCGCTCCACCACATTCTCAACAATCTTCGCCACAAAGCAGAGGTTGGAGACTGGACGATAATTCGCTAAAACAGTTGGGTCCAGGGAGGGCTTCATGAGGAGGGGCCTCACCGCCACCTGTTTCAAGGTGGCGGGAAAGCAACCCTCACTCAAAGAAGCGTTGTTAATACTCTGGAGCCAGTCTCGTGTAACCTCCTGGGAAGCCAGCACTAGCCAGGAGGGACACGGGTCCAATAAACATGTGGCCGCGCTAAGTCTACCCAGAATCCTGTCCATGTCTTCGGGAGTCACCGGGTCAAACTCCTCCCAGATAACACTCTCAAGACCTTCCTCCATCACCCCATCTGAGCCTACCTCGTCAGAGTCCAAACCTTCCCGAATTTGAGCGATTTTGTCATGCAGATACTGTACAAAATCCTCAGCCCTACCCTCCAAGGGATCTTCCCGTGCTCCCAGATGGAGCAGGGAACGGGTCACCCTAAACCAGGCGGCCGGGCGGTTATCAGCAGATGCAATAAGAGTGGAAAAGTAGTCAGACTTTGCCGCTCTTATCACCACTAGGTAGGTCTTAATATGAGACCTCACCAGTGTTTGGTCAGATTCAGACCGGCTGGCCCTCCAACCGCTGTCTAGGCGTCTTTTCTGGCGCGTTTCCCTCAGCTCCTTGGAAAACCAGGGAGCCACCTGAGATCGGCACTGGGTCAGAGGCCGCAAAGGCACGACGGGGGATCCAAAGCTCCAGCGGCTGCCCTATCCCAGGCAGCCACCAGGTCTTCAGCCACATCATGAGCCAGAATCTCAGGGAATGGCCCAAACTCCATCTGGAACCTATCTGGATCCATCAGGCGCCTGGGGTGGAACCACCTAGTTGGTTCCGCCTCCCTGTGGTGAGGTGTAGTGATTTGAAGGTCAAGTCGAAGGAGAGAATGATCTGAGCATGACAAGGGCTCGATCACAATATCCCCTATATCAAAACCATTCAGCCACTGTCCAGAGACAAAAACCAAGTCCAGAGTGTGTCCCCCTGTGTGAGTGGGGCCATGAACTAACTGGGTCAGGTCCATGGCCCTCATGGAAGCCATGAACTCCTGAGCCGCCTCAGACATTTCACCGATAGATGGCAGGTTGAAATCCCCCATGACCATAAGCCTGGGGGTATCAACCATCACCCCGGGTATCATGTTGAGCAGCTCAGGCAAGGCCGCCGCCATGTGGCAGGGAGCCAGGTACGCGATCAGCAAGCCCATCTGCCCCTACGATCCCACTTCACAAGGAGGGACTCACATCTGGCTATCTGAGGTACAGTGGCCTCCCTTGGACCAAGACCTTCCTTTATAACAACCGCCACCCCCACCCCTCCCCTGAGACCTCGGCTGATGGAATGCGCGGACACCTGGTGGGCACATTTCAACGAGAGGAACCCCCCCCTTCAGGCCCAACCAGGTCTCCGTAATACCCGCCTGGTCTGCTCCCCCCTCCTGAACGAGATCACAAATGAGGGGGGCTTTATTTACCAGGGACCTGGCATTCCAGAACATCAACCGAAGGCCAGGGCCCTGAGGAGCTGCGCAACCCAGGGAACAAGGAGAGCATTGGGGCCGGAGCACGCAATTGCTCGAAGATAGCGAGTCCTGACTCCCCTAACATGATATGGCCCTCTGCTCCCGCCATATCTGCCCCTCTCACACACAGTACCGATGGAACAGCCCTCACTGATACGGCGGCTAGCCCCCTCGACCCCTGATCTCGCACCCCCGGTCATATAGCCCTATGTCGGACTAGGCCCAATCCCTCGTGGGTTACCCCCGAAACCCACACCCTCCCTCTCCCCAGTGCCCCTAAAAACCGAATTAAAAAAGAATAATTAAAAAAGCCTTTTTTAAAAAAACCCTAACACCCTTATTGCTTTCCTGCCAAAAACCCCTCAAATTCCTCTTTGCTGCATGCCACCTCTCAGGGTTCCAAAAGGTGGGCCCTCGATAGAGTGAAGGCCAGACCTGCGAGAGGGGGTTATCTCGCAGTTTGAGGTGTTCCGTCGGCAAATACATCCAGTAATTGGGTATAGCCAATGGCTGGGGGTCCATCATAGCGATCTAAGGTCCCATGGAGAAAATGCCAGTCTCAGGTGCAAGTCATTAGATTCTTTGAGCTCCACTGCCCTCTCACAGCAGTGGGAGGAGTCTTAAGCTTTTTCGGGCCCAGATGTAAACATCAACCACCCTCTCACGGTGGCTGAGTAAGGGGAAAGGAACAGCAGCCTTGGTCCAGCTCCTTCAATATTTGCGCCTCAAGATGCATCTCTCCATACTACAAGGAGACACAGATGGAATAAACCAGTCATTAGGTTCAGGAACAAGGGCAGTCTATGGCGACCACACAGTAGGCGAATCCAGAGAGACCCAGATGAAACAGGAATAGGAAGACTATTTTCTGGCAGACAGGAAACAAACCTGGACAATATAGGCCTAACACCAGGCCAAGAAAGGGGGCAGAAAAGATGAAATGAGGAAGGGGGCAGAGCAGTGAAGTACCAGGGCAATGCTTGGGGCATGATGTGAACTCTAATTTGGAAGCCAGCCCCAGTGTCCAGTTCTGCTCTGGAAAGCATTTTTTGCAGCAAAGCAAGCAAAATTATTTCATCATCAAATGGGTAATGCAATTGTTGAGAAAACCTTGCACAGACGTATTTTTGTGGTCATTACAGTAGAAGCTGAGTTTAACTCAGCAGAAACCTTATTTACCTTCCCATTGTACTGATGTCCTGGATGAGATTTGTTCCTTTTTTCCCTTTTTAAAATTTGAATTTTTTTAAAAAAATTAATTTATCCAAGTATAAAATACAAAGAAATAAAAAGATGCGAAAAACAAGAAAAAGGGAAAAAAGAGATAATAGTGTAAAGGGAGAAAAGAAAAGAAAAAGGCACTGACTTCAGAAGCTCTTTAACACAGTAGAAGAGAATATTACAACCACAACTTTTACACAACAGTAAGTACAAGCCATTTTTCCAGTGCGTTGCTCCTACAATCCATAGCTAGCTGGGTTGTTTCCTCATTCTTCTGATTTGACTGGGTGACATTTTTTTTTCCTTTCCTCCTTCGTTCTGTGGTCACGCCCACCATTCCCATAGTGCACCAGTCTTTCACTCAGTTGCTGAGAAGACTGGTGTGCTGGTTCCTTCTTCATGCCATTTCCTCGTGTTTTAGGTCGTTTAGGTGTTTTTTCTTTATTTTTCATTAGCATTTTTTCATTCTTGGTGAGAGCTCTTAATTGCCTGCTGCGGAGTGTGTGAGACGAGTCGGGGGCTCCCAGCTATCCCACGCCTGCCTTTTTCTCCTTCCATCTGATTGCAGCTTGAGGAGATACCGACCCTTCAGGGCAGTTCTCCTCTCAGGCATTTAGCCGCCGGTGTGAGCGTTGGGGATCCAGCCTGCTGGCATACCCACCCACACCTCTTTGTTTTCTGTTATTTTTGTTTTTTTTTCTGTGGGCTCTCGCTAGCGGCGGCTCCGAAGTGCTCTGTATGGTTCGCCCTGCAGCCTCTGACGTTAGTTTCTGTGATCGGCCGATTGCTTAGCTCGCCTGCATCTCACTAGCGACGGCTCTGGAGTGCTCTGTACGGTTCGCCCTGCAGCCTCTCAAGCCTCTCAAGGTATTACTGTGATCGGCGGGCACTGCGGATTGGTGGGGGCTCCCACTGCCGCTATTTCTCCCAGCTGAGCCGCGGCTTTGAAGAGCGCTATTGCGCCAGGTGATTGGAGTAGCATCGGACTTGGTCTGGCCACGGCTAAGTAACTGGCAGCTTATTTTCTTCGATTCGGTGGGGGAAAACCTCAGAATTGGTCCCCTGTAGTTGCGGTCGCCATTTTCTCTTGGCGGTTTACACCTGACCGCCATTTTGACTCTGCCCCTTTCTTGCCATTTCTCCTGGCCGCTATTTTTTGTGGACCTGAACCAGGACGGATGCCATCTTGCTAAGGGCATTTATAGTTCCATTGGATTAGGCCCTGGGTTTATTAACCTCTGGTGTTTGAAGGATTCTACGCCTGGCCACCTGCATAAGTGCTGTCACCTGTGATCCTTACCACCAGATCTGGCAGCTGTATAAAACGAATAGTCCTTTCGTTGCCTGGGCTCAGTGTCCTTCTTCCCGGCAGGTACTTACCTCTGCCTTCTCAGAGGCCCACTAGGAGCCACCTGGCCCACTTCTGTTAAGGCTACTGCGAGCCCCTGTCTTCCCTTGTATATAGTTAAAAAAACCCAAACTTTAATTTCAATGATGGCGGATTCTCCACTATCTTTGGACCTCGAACACGAGGTCAGCCCGCCGAGGTCCCAGGTCAAACATAAGGCCTTACCTCGCCTGCGTACGAGGTCCTCCCATGCCTCCCTTCAGTCTAAGTCATCTTTAGCCGTGGAAAGGGGCGCGCTACGTCGCCACAAGGCACTTGAGCGTCAATACAACAAGGCCAAGCAGGCTTCCGCCTCTTCCTCAGCTCCGGCCTGTCAGGACTCTAGGGAGGTTCCTAAGGCCCAGCCATCTACTGCACCTTCTGGGGTCTTACCTTCTGCTCCTGGTGCTTCATTTGGTCGACCTTTAGGCCTCTCCAAAAAGACATCTCTCTCCTTTCCGGACGTCTCAACGGTCAGGTTGGCGGAGACCACACAAAGTCTTCCTCGCCGGCCAGAGGCTTCCTTTACGCCAATGTCTGTGGAGCTCCAAGCACTGGGGATGCAATTCCCACCTTTGCAGGTTGACTTTCAAGCAGTTTTGTCTATGGCTCTGTCATCCTTGCTAGTGGCTGGACTTCATCATTCTGCCTTTCAGCCTTTCCAAGGCTCTTTGTCACAGCCGGTAGCTAGCACTTCCGGTCACTCTCGCGTCCGGTCGCCTGTTCGGATGGGCAGGGCCTCTTCGGATGATTCCGACCATGCCGAGCTGCTGCTGGAGGATATAGAATTCTCGGAAGATGAGGACCTCTTGCCGGATACCCCTGCCTTCTCCGGTTTGTTCAGGCTGTCTTTGTTCAAGTCCCTCCTGCACAAGGCACGTCAAACGATTAATATTGCAACTGCGAGGCATTGTCCACCGAGCCCTTGTCATCATCAGGGCCCCATGACGTTCTTTTCTCGTCTTTCAAACAAGGCAAGGATTTCATTCCCTGCCCTCAACTTTTCTCAGACGTTTTGCAATCTCCTTGGTCTCAGCCAGGCTCTCTGACGGCTCCCAGCAGTCTAGATAAAAAGTTGTACTATGCGGCCCCAGACCTTGACAGTCTTTTGACAGTGCCAATTGTTGACCCACCTGTGGCGAGTCTTTTGTCTTCCTCGTTTCTTTCAACTGATTCGCTCAATGTGCTTAAGTCTGATGATAGGAAGATGGAACTGGCATTTCGTAAGACTCACCAGGCTGTGGCTTGGGCTATCAAGACTGCTACGGCAACATCTTTCTTCAGCCGGGCTTCGCTGATTGGGCTGCGTCAGCTCCAGAAGCGACTGCTGCCAGAAGAGACTCGCTTACACCAGGATATAAATAAGATTGTGGCGGCCACTGAGTACTCGGCGGATGCGTCTCGCAACTCGGTCAAATTTGCGTTTCGAGCCTTGGCTTCCTCCGTGACTTCACGTCGCCTATTTTGGCTTAAAAACTGGAGGGCAGATGCCAAGGCGAAATGGAAGCTGGCAGCAGCTCCATACAAGGCTCTGAATTTGTTTGGTTCCTTCCTTGATCTGCTGTTGGTGGAGGATAAAGATAAGCGGAAAGTTCTGCCGATCTCGTTCCAATGACCTGACCGGCGCTACACACTCTACTCTCAATGTCAGCCGTTTCGGACCTCTGCGGGCTCTGGGGGGCACTATACGCAACGCCAGTTCTATCAGGCGAATGACCGATCAGCTGACCAACAGCGCTTCCACAACAGAGGCAGGACCTCTTCCTCCTCCAAACGTCCCTTCCGTGGAGCAGGGTACAGACCCTTCCGCAGGGGAAAGTGACTAGGAGCTGCAGGGCCCCATCCACGGACGTTTACAACTGTTTTACCGTCAATGGGAGCACTCGATCATGGACGCTTGGGTTTGCCGTACCATTGCCACCAGACTCACTATCGAGTTTATCGACCATCCTCCATCTCACCGCATCTGCTGCCCAGTTCTATATCTCAAAAGGGGCCACCTGCTGTGAGAAGAGATTTACCATTTATTGCGCATCAGGGCGATAGAGCCGGTGCCGTTGGACCAGCGTGGCACAGGGTTCTATTTGGTCCTCTTTCTAGTGCCCAAGAATTCCAGGGGATGGAGAGGCATTTTGAACTTGAAGCATCTGAATCTGTTGGAATGCAACCGCAGGTTCAAGATGCACTCCCTCCGCTCCATTCTCAGCTGTGTGAGACGGGGGGACTTCCTTCAATCTGTCAACCTCCAGGAGGCATACCTACATGTTCCGGTGGATCCAGTGCATCGACGGTACCTACGGTTCCAGTATGGGGAGGACCATTATCAATATTGTGCAATGCCCTTTGGGCTTTCCTCAGCCCCAAGAACCAAGCTGGTTGCGGTCGTGGCCTCCCTCAGGTTGGGACCGGTGAGGGTCTTGTGTTACCTGAATGACATTCTGATCCTTTCGTCGTCCAGGGACCAAGCTCATCGGGATCTGGACCTGGTGCTCAAGGCTTTCCAGGATTACAGATTCTCGATAAATTTCCCGAAGAGCCACTTGACCTCGTCTACCTGCCTTCAACATCTTGGGGCGGTGATCAACTCTGTACAAGGGCAAGTTTTCCTGTCCCTGGACTGTCTCCAGAGTATCTGCAACCTGATCCGCCAGGTGCTGGCTCATCGCTCTGTCCCTCTTCTCCATCTATCACAATTGTTGGGGGAAATGGTCTCGTGCTTCTCGATCGTCCCTTGGGCCCGACACCACTCGAGACCATTGCAGTGGTTCCTCCTCCCTTTCCAAAGGGCCGGTCGCAGTGACTCACTTCTCAAAATGCCTCTGCCTCCCCAAATCTGCCTTTCTCTGCTTTGGTGGATGGGCCCCGCTTTGAGCCGGGGCTCTTTCTTCCTGGAATCGGTCCGTCTCACTCTGATGTCAAACGCCAGTTTGCTGGCTGGGGGGCTCATTTTCGCAATCTGATTGTGCAAGGCCGTTGGTCTTTATCGGAGCAGAGTCTTCCCATCAATCTCCTCGAGCTGAGGGCTATCCGTCTAGCACTCCGGCACTTCCAATCCCATCTAGACGGTCAACACGTCCTGGTCCTCACGGACAATGTCTCAGCCAAGGCCCAGATAAACAAGGAAGGGGGCACGAGGTCCAGGCCCTTGAGACGGAACATCTGTTGTCCTGGGCGGAGTGTCATGTCCTCTCATTGACAGCGGACCATATCTCCGGCATCGAGAACGTTCAGGCAGATTGGCTCAGCTGGGAGATGATCGACCCAGCAGAGTGGCAGCTTCACCCCACACTGTTCCGGGAAGCCACCCTTCGATTCGGGATGCCTGTGGTCGATCTATTCGCCAGTCACCGGAACGCACAGCTTCCTCGTTACGTGACCCAATATCCGTGTCCGACGGTGGTGGACCACAGCGCTCTGAGGTTCCGTTGGCCCCCGGATTCTTGTACGCTTTCCCTCCAATCTCATTGATTCTGCGGGTAGTCTGGAAGCTCTTAGACGAGGGGGCAGAGATTCTGTTAGTGGCGCCAGACTGGCCTCATCGTCCATAGTACGCTGATCTGGTGGCACTTTCAATCTCGCCACTGTGGGTGATACCTCCTCATAAATCTCCTTATGCCAGGGGGCCGTAAGCCACCCAGAGCCTCAGTGGCTCAAATTGGCCATCTGGCATTTGAAAGGATCATCCTGAGAAAGGATCACCTATCCGACGACGTCATTGACACGATACAGGCTTCCTGTCATCTGTCCACATGTTGGATATATTAGGCTTCTTGGAAGGCCTTCTGCAACTGGTGCTCCGGCAAACATGTGGACCCTACGACGGCTCAGATTTCCGACATTCTTGACTTTCTCCAAACTGGCTTAACTAAAGGATTGTCTCCTACATTACATCGGGCGTCCGCAGCTCTGTCCACTGTCATTAGGTGCCCTCCGTATGCCTTGCTGTTGCATCATCCATTGATCAGGGGGTTCCTTCATGGGGCCATGAACTTGCGCCCCCCCACGGTTCATCGCTACCCAACCTGGGACTTATCTCTAGTATTACAGGCGCTTATGTCTCCCCCGTTCGAGCCTCTGGGATCTGTTCCGCTTACGTTCTTGTCCTATAAGGTAGCCTTCCTTCTAGCGGTCACCTCCGCTAGGAGGATCTCTGAACTTTCCACCTTGTCTATCAGGAAGGACCTCTGCATTTTTCATGCGAACACTGTTGTCCTCTGTCTCGATCCGGCATTCCTCCCGAAGGTGAACTCCTTGTTCCACCGGGCCCAGGAGCTCATATTACCAGATTTTTGCCCCTCTCCTCACCACCAATGCGAGAAAGACTGGCATATTTTGGACATCCGTAGGGCCCTTTGCCGCTATCTTCGACGTACGGCGTCCTTCAGGAGAACTGAGGCCCTACTGGTTTCGTTCCATCTGGCGTCCCTGGGGCAGAAGATATCACCTTCTACTGTGGGCAGATGGATAAAGGCGTGTATTGCAACTGCTTATGATCAGAAAGCGAGGCCTCTGCCGGGCAGGATTCTTCCCAATTCAACACGCAGTGCTGCCACTTCGGCCGCTTGGGCCACCCAGGCATAGGTTCCAGACATCTGTCGGGCGGCCACCTGGTCGTCGGTTACGCCCTTTATTAGATATAATAGGATTGATGCTTCCGCTTCTCCTGAGGCCTCCTTTGGTCGACGAGTGCCTCCAGAGTGTTCATGTTGACTGGGACTCTAGGAGCAGTCAACCTCCCTCCCTGGAGGTTTAAGCTTGGGTATATCCCAGCTATGGATTGTAGGAGCAGTGTACTGGAAAACGGATGTTGTCTTACCTGAACGTCCCTTTTCTGGGCGCTGCGACTACAATCCATTCCCGCCCTGTTCTTACCTTTCTGAGGCTTCCTGCTCCAGTGTTCTATTTTTTGTCTTGTTCTGTTCCTTTCATTGTTACTTATTGCATCTATAGATGGTCGCGCCTTCGTGAAAGACTGGTGTACTATGGGAATGGTGGGCGTGACCACAGCATGAAGGAGGACAGGGAAAAAAATGTCACCCAGTCAAATCAGAAGAATGAGGAAATAACTCAGCTAGCTATGGATTGTAGGAGCAGCGCCCAGAAAAGGGACGTTCAGGTAAGACATTGTCTGTTCTATAACCATAAGCCTATCTAGTTAACAAAAACAAATCAAAGTTTCATTTTTTTGTTCACTGCAAGCACAAAATCTGGAAGCAATTTCAGAATAAAGACAAAATTAGATATATTGTCTCCTTTGGATAAAAGAATCAATTTGACCATCTCTGCTTCTCTTTGTTTTGGGGAATAATACAGCATTTTTATTTTTTTATTTTTTTTAACCCTAAAGGGAGAAAACACTTTTTTTTTGTATTTTACTAATTATAGGTCCAATTAAGTCCATTTAGTTCATGACATTCGAATCTCCTTCGAGTTTATCCTCATGCAATGGAACTTTTTTCTTTTTTTATTTCAAAATCTAATCAATAGAATTTTACAGACTTTGGAAATTATTCAGCATTACTTAAAGAAACAGAGAACATGCATTGTCCTACTCATTTTATACCTACAAAACTGACTTAAAACTTCCTTTCAGTGCATACATCACACTTTTAAAATCTGTCCTAATTAATTAATTAGACATTCAATTTAAGTTACTTCTTCCAGCTGGTCTTCATTTCCTTTTTAAAATTTTAAAATATTTTGGGCAGTTGGGGTGACCGTGTCAAGATTAAATGCCTTACATCTATTTAATATAACTTAAGTTTTAAGGATCTAAGAAATGTCACTCCCTCTCATCATATTAACCACTCCCCCAGACTTCAATTTACCTTAATCTCCGCTCACTGAGTATTTAAGCCGGTCACACGCTGCTCTCTTCTGCACTCTTAATGACAGTTGTCAGTGAAGATAACCTGTTATAATAAAAGACATTCTGTTTAATTGATCTGAAGTCTCTGTCAGTTATTGGGTCAGATCCTCACACAGTTAACAAAATGGTAGCAGGGGA